>VYZW01049492.1:10680-200337 GCA_013401315.1 Balaeniceps rex
CCCCCTCCCCTCTCGGTCTCTGTCGCGCTCTTTGCCCGGCTTCTTCCTTCTCCTCCTCACGACGCCCGTTCCTCACAAAACCATCCTTCCCGGCAGCGCCGGTGGGTCCGAGAGCCGCCTCCGCCCAGTCCGCAGCCCCCCCGGCGCCGCTCCCGCTCCCGCTCCCGGCCGCGAGCGAGGGGGGTTTGCTAGGCCTCGCTGCCCCCACCCTGGGCGCCAGTCACATGGGGCGGAGGCTCACGGCCCGGCTCCTCTGATCCCGCCGCTGGGTTTCTCTTGTTTCTTTTTTTTTTTTTCTTCTTCTTCTTTTTCTTCCTCCTCTTTCTTCCCCCTCCCCTCTCCTCTCCTTCCCCCTCGCCTCTGAGGGAGGCGGCAGGGAACGGAACTATTTTTTCCCCGGCGGAGGGATCTCGGGCCTCCCGGATCCGCCGACAGGAGGTGATGCGGCCGCTCGCAAGGGGATCCGGCAGGAGCGGTGGGATCCGCGGCGGGCGGAGTAGAGGTGAAACGGCCCGGGCGGCCTCGCTCGCTTGCTCGCTCGGTAGGGCTTCTCAGTGCGGCGCTGAGGCGGCGGCTCCGGCGCGGCTCTTCATTGCGCCCGCAGGGGCAGCTGGCGGCGGCTCAGGCTGGGGACGCTGCACTGCGGGCGGCGGCCGGCGGCGGCGGCGCAGGCCATGACGGCGGCGGCTCCCCGGCTCCTCCTCAGCCGGCTTCAGAGCGCTGGCGGCGGCGGTTGTTGCTGCTGCTTCCCCGGGGGTCCAAGGCACATGGGACTCGCCCGCCCGGCTGAAGCCTCCTGCCGCTCCCTCCCGGCGCCGGCTGCCTCCCGCCGGGCCCCCCTCCCCGTTTCTGCTGATCAGTCCCTTTGTCCCCGCTGCTGCCTCCGCTGCGTGCCGGGCTCCTGCTGCTGCGCTCTGTGTGTGCGCCAAAGCCGCGCAGCCGCCTATACCCGTCGCCGCCCTACGCTGCGGAACGGCCCTAAGCACCTTCTGTGAATACCCAGCCGAAGAGCCCGACGCACTCGCTAGCCCCCAGCCCGAGGCCCTTACGGAAACACCCGAGCGTCCTCGGAACCAATCCCGAGGTCGTTACGGAAATGCCTGTAACGGGTCGTAACCAATCACGAAGTCATCACGGGCGCAGCCGAGTCTCCCCGAAGCGAAACGGAGACCCAATCGGAAAACGCTGCCACCGCCCTAGCAGCGCGGTCGGGGAGCCAATAGGAAGGAGCCCTCTCTTCCGGCTATTGCCGGGCCAACCCGAAGAGAGCCGAAGCGGGAGAGCCAATCAGGGGGCGCGCTGACTCTGTCACACAGCTCTGGGACGGTTTCAAGCCGCAGCCCGAGGCGGAGAAAGGGCGCGGGCTGCGATTGGCTTCCCCGGCGGAGCGCTCCGATTGGCTCGCGGTGATGAGGCGGCCCGAAGACGCAATCCAGCGCTCTGCCATGGACCAATCATTAAGCCCGGCAGGAGCGCGCGTGCTCAGTGCGGCGCGAAGGCCACTGTGCCTTCGGGCCCGCCCTTCGCGCCTGAGGGGAGGCAGCCACCGCCCCTCAGGCCCTGCCCGCCCTGCGGAGGCGGCCCCGAGGCCTGTCCCACCCTGAGGCAAGGTCACTCGGCCTTCGCAGAGGCGAAGGAGTGGCGGAGGAGGAACTCTGTCCCAGCGCCCCCAAAATGCCGGGTTTTGTGCCCAGAACCCTCAGGGACTAAGTTCGTGTGGGCCTGCCTGCAATCCCTCGTCAAGCTGTGAAAGACAAAGGCATTGAACCGGCTGTTGCTACTGCATTCGATGTCATCTGTAGGCCTTTGGCATGGCTGGTGGGAAAATTTGGACACTGTGGGAAAGGGGTAGCGGTGTGGTGAGGTGACTTGTTAAAAAAATACAGCAACAGTACGCTGGAAGATGCAGAGGTGGCAGATGAAGTGACAGTAAACCTGTTTTGCAGAAACTGAGCCGAGCAATGGGGAAAGAAGATCAAGACTCGTAGAAAGTTCTCCCTATTTAGCTGTTATCAGCAAGACCTTCTTATAGGAAACAAAACTTGTATTAGAGCTGCTAAAAGGGCCCTCGTATCCACATCTTAGTGCCACCACGAGTGGATTTTGCTTGGCCCTGGCCGGAGTCCCAGGCACTGTTCTGGAAGAGCCTGCACTTCTTCAGGGCTCTGAAGCATCCCCGGGGGCATCAGTTCCCAGCCCTGGCAAAGCAGGCACTGGAGTACTGCTGCCTGTTGTGACCTCAGTAAAATTACTCGGCAGACCTCAGCAAAAATTGAGCACCACTTACTTATGCCATTAAAAAAAAAAGTGTTCTTGCCAGAATAGTTTATACCACAAAAAATAACTTGGACTAGCAGAAGCACTTTTGCCGGTGTTAGAATCTAACTAAGAGCTGCTGCTTTCTTTTCAAGGCATCAAAATATTGCCAGATTTTTTTTTTTTACTTTTTTTTTTTTTCAGTCCCGTTCTGAACAACATTGCTATATGAGCAAACAAAGACCTGGCCAAAGGCAACTAAAATTTATCCTTTACAAGAGCTGTTTTCCAAAGCAGAAAAACCCAGTCTCCCAAAATGGTCCTGTTCAGCACTTTGCTTGCCCTGGGGTGCTTGGTTTGCTGGAAATCTTTTTTCCTGCCTGATAAATGATGAATGGTTTTACCTACTACAAAGGACCTGGGATTGTTTAAGGTTTGATTCATCATGAGCTACCTGTGCAGCTCTGTACAGCTGGAAACCTGACAGTTGACAGTGGTGTGCCCTAACAAGGACTAAAAGAGACTGTCTGACATCACAGTACTGGAGTCACTGGAACCACCCTGCCCTGCCGTACTTACTGTTCCAGCCCCCCTAGAGACACCACTGTATCACATGTTGCTGTGACACAGTCTCAATAACCCACCGACCATGAAAATGACATTTTCTCTCTTGTTTTGGTAATTATTATTTGTCAAAAATTAGGGCTACAGGCAGGATCAGTTCTCTAAAGAGCGATCTTACATAAAAAGACAAAGTAAATACGCAACTAGGCAGCATCCAGCTCTCCTCTACCTGAAATGCACCACCAGACATTCCAGTCATGAGCTTGAAATTATTTTTTTGGCCTTAAGCACTAAAATGCCAATGCAAATCGCATTTTCTTATTTTCTGACAAAGTTCTTTCCAAAGACTACATAAACAGGAGACCCGACTTAAGCGAGACAGCCGAGCTTTGTTACTTGAAAAAGTTGGCAGTCTGAAAAATAGCAGGTGGGGGAGGGTGAGCTCTTTGCTTTAGCATTGTTGTTACTCATAGTGAATAAAAATCAGACCAATGCATAATATACACTGACAGTGTCCGTTTGAAAAATGTCCGTTAAAGCTTTATGGCGAGTCTGCAACCTGATAATACAAATGGGAAATTAACTTCATTCCCTTACAGAGAACAAGGCTACCTCAGGAAAACGCCTTCATGCTTGTCCTCCTGTATATGGTATAGCCCTTCCCTAAAGTCACCCAGTTTCCTCTTCAGTACCAAAACAATCCGTATCAAAGCCAAAACTCTCGGTTACTGCTAATCTCGCTTTTCTGAATACCAAGCCGATCCATCCACTTGGGGAATGCACACTACAAAAAATCCCACCTGCTCTATTTCCTATTAGGCAATCCTGCCCACATTTCCAAGTAATAATTAACCAACCAACTCTCCAAAGCCTGTCCATTCAAGTCATAGTGCCTTCCCATCTACCAGGAAACCATGCAGGTATGCTTAATGGAGGATTATTATTTATTTGAAGGGACGGGAAACTATAAGGCATCTCCAATTTCTGTGAGTCTTTTCATAGGGTCTTTCTTTAGCTAAGACTGCTCTCAGAAAACCCTAAACACACGATAAGGGCAGCTGTTAAGCTTTCATCCTCAATTTCAAAAACGGACTGACAAAATCATTTGGGAGAATCATGAGTGAGCTAGTTGCTTTTTTAGACTGAAAGATTCTCTTTTGACAACATTGCAAAGTTCATATTTATTTTTGGCCCCCTGGCTGATGAAATGACCTCCCTTTAGTATCTGCAAATACAATAGAATTGATGTTTTAACGCTCAGTTTTCACAAGCAAGAATAATCCAGTGTCTCAGGCATTAATATTGTTCTGAATCTGGATGCAAGGGGCAGTTTTACAGCTGCTGTATTTCTGTAACATCCAAGTTCCCAGGGAGGCTGCCTGAAAATACGAAGCATCTGATAGAAATTACTGAAGTGTTATCTCTCTGAAATGCCATAAGGTGGCAGTGAATTGGAAAATTGGTACTATTTCTGGGTAGAACAAAGCTTTAAGGAGCTCAGTAGAAGAGGAGGGGAGGCTTTTTTTGTCTGTTTAGGGGTTTTCATTTGTCTGTTTACATTTCATATATCACCATAAACTTCAAATCCAGTCATCTTAATCAGACGCTGAATAGGTCCGCTGCAACATGCACCAGTAGACATGCTCCTGCACAGGGAACTCCTGCTTTTTCTTTCTCCATTGCTTCCTTTTCAGGTGATCAGCAGGAAGATTTTCTGTTTGGTTACCTTGCAGCTCTTACTGGGACATTCCACCAGAAGCCACGGTGAGAGGGCTACCTCCACTAGCCTGATAAGGATGCAATCATTCAAGGCTGTTTTGAACTTTGTTACGCTAGTGACTCAAAACGATGTTAACGGATCTACCAGTCTTGCATCTAATTCCTTAATATTGCCAATGGAATTATCCATGGAACAATTTAGTGAGAGCTTGTCTCTTGTTTGATTGGCATGGGCAAACTCAATGATTATGGTTGAACTTTAACTTTTCTTTTTTTTTCCAGTGGAAAATCAGAGATTGTAACAGTAACAAATTTACTGACTGCCCAGGCGTTAATGATTAGACAATAAATCCCAAAAAGTGGTTTGATTTTTGTCCCAGAAAAAAATCCGAAGGAATCTATGTTTAGAACGTACCAGTTGCATTTATTTTTCTGAGCAGGACAGAAGTTTTTAATCCTGAGAACCCAGCATTTTGCAATGATTTCCTGTCACACCGACATTGCTTCAGAGAACAGCTGATGTTTTGTTGATCTGGATGTGTGTGGGTGCACCTAGGCCTTGCAAGACTCCAGGTAAGTTTGCGAAAGCCGATAGAGCCAAGTGGTCTGAACAGTTTAATGTAACAGGAGCTATGGACAACTTCCCATTTCCCAATTTTGCAGCACAGCCGAACAGGCAGAGACACCAAATACAGGTTCATGGCAACATTGTGACACACTGAAAACATCAGTGACTCACTACGCAGGCAAATGCGTCCTTCTGTGGAAGTCCTCCCCGCTGATGTTCTGCAGAGGTTTAAGGTTGGTCTTATCCACTGGATCTTGAAAGAGGCATCAGGTTTCCCACTGTGCCAGGACAACATCTTCATTTGGACAGTTTCCCTTGCTCCAGCATTTGTCTGACCACACCTTCTTCATAAATAGCCTGGAAAACCAGTGTCCAGAGCCAGAGAAGCTCTGCCAGTCTAATAATGAGCCTTTGACAAGTCTTCCAGACATTTGTTTTCTGGAAAGCAAAAATTATGCCAGTTTCTTCAGGAGTTTGAAAGGGTTCAAATCTAGAAAATTATTGGGCTCTTCTGTGTGTATCATCTCCCTCACATTAGATTCAGCCCAGCAGCTCAAGACTGACATCCATTTGCTTTCTATTTGTATTTTCCCATGCTGTCAGCAGGTCTGTCTGTTTCTGAAAAGGGGATACCAAGGAGCAGATGGGTCATTCTTACAGCAGGAAATTAAAACAACCCCATTCCCCAGAGTTTACTGGGGCTCTCTGTACTGCAGTATTGGTGGAAGGGCCCATAAATGTTCCATGCTTACTATTTCCCTGCCTCCCCAATCGACTTGCAAACTGGCTGTTGAGGAGACTTTCTAAATAAAGAGAGGTAAAGCCAGCCTGATCCCTGAGGGCTTCAGTCCATTCAAGAAAATCTTGTAGGGCTAGGAAGCCTTAACTTGAGACAGGGGATTAGGACTACTCTTTAGCTGGGTCTTGGTAGACGTATGGGAGAGGCATGGGCAGGGGAGAAGACCCAGGCTGGGTTTCCAAGCTGTCACAGTGACCTAGAAGTTGTACAGGCAGCCAAGCACAACAGCCAACAGGAGATTTTTCTCCACTTCCTCCTTCAGACAGCTGGGGGATGTTGCACCAGGGTGACGAGGTTTACTGTGCTGTCTCACAAATACAGGAAGAGAATTCGCTAGTTCCTATTGAAATAGTTTTCGGAAAGAAAGCATTGCATACAGTGCAAGGTGCCAACAGAAGGAGACAGGCCTGTTGGGAATAGATGTCTGCATCGTCAAAGAAGCAAAGAAAGCAGCGACGTGCCTGGTGGAGCCTGCCTGGGATGCTGTCCTTGCCTCAAGGGCTCCCTGCAGACTGAAATTACCATCCTTAGCTGCAATGAAATGCTCATCCAGCTCTTGCTGTTGCACCTGCTTTTACCCTGACTGAAAATAACTGCATGGGTACGAGTTTCCTCAGGACAGCCAGATCCCTGGGGGAGAAAGGGGACAATAGTGCTTGGTGGGTTACAGCTGTTCTTGATATCTGCCAGGCAAACTGTGGGGAGTATAATACACTCATGTCTGCAGAGAGCAATGATTGCTCTGCAATATACAATGTACAGCAAAATGGTTGAATAGAGTTACGAAACCTTGGTCATTCTTCATACATCAGCCACAGTTGTGAACTTGCACTGTTGTTGTACGTCTTACCTATGAACTGGGGGTCTTTAGTTTGCAGCCCGCAATTAAAGGAGGTGATTCTCCTCACAACCTGGGAGAAAATGCATAGTTAATTATGAAGTGGCCAAAAATGTAACAGTATTTTCATTTTGTTCATTGAGTTTTTGCCAAGCACTCTAATTGATTTAATGATCCCAGTCCCTGGCTGCTCACTAATCACCATCGCACACTACTTCCTTCATTTTTGGCTTGCAAATGGTTACTAATTGTTGCTGCACCTTGCATTGTACATCTGGTGTTGACAGCTGTCCTTGCCCTGAGATGGAGAGACAGCTGGTTTTAAAAGGAGAGCGCTCTCCCAAATCTCTAAAACATCTGGGAAAATGTGGCATTGAAACTGTTATCAAATATAAAAATTTAGCAAATATGTGGACAGGCTAGAGGGTCTGCAAACACAAAGCTTAAAAGTAGGCACAGGAATAAGGACAGAAAAGACTCACTGCTGTGACTTTAAAACACGACTTCTGGGTGTTTCCCATTAAAAATACCTATTTCCCCGTTGACTGCTTGACACTCTTTTACACTCTGCACAACAGAGCACACCTCCTAATTTGATCAGACTAACAACCCATGTTGCTTTTGCTTCAGCCTATTAGACGTAATTCAAAAGCCTTTCTACAAGGCAGGATTCAGGATCAGGCAGCAAGGTCTAACTGGCTGGAGACAAGAAACCAGTAGCATGAAAGCACCAAAAAGCCCTAGAAATCAATGGAAACAATTGCATTCCTTACAAAAAAAAATCCTTTCCAGAATCTCATTTCCTCCAGAACATTTTGTGACCGGGGTTGTTACAAGCAACCTATTTTTTTTTCCTCCCTGTTTATTTTGTGTATTTAACAGCACTGAGCGTACAGTCCATTGTTTTGCTAATGGTCAGCAAAGCTTATCTCATGATCTCGCCCAGCCGCTATCGCTCACATGTTGTTCTGCAAGACTTGGATGAGCACTCAGACCCTTCGAGAGGCTGCAAGCCAGCAGCAAGAGCAAAGCTGAACTCAACAGGCAGCAATGAGTAGGCATGTAAGGACACAGAAAGGAAATGGGTGAGCTTAAACAAGGTTAGCGTGATTAAAGCAGCAGTCACTCCAAAAGACCCCTAAGAAAAGAGCCTACAAGCAGAAAAAGCCTGGTACGATTAACAATGCTTTTTTATAAAGGAGTCATTTCAGGATATCTGACTTAAGGGAAATGCTACATTTATTTATTTTTAATTGGACTGGATTTAAGCCATATCAAGCTGATGATGCCATTCTGAGTTCAAAGGCATGTTCTCTTTGCCTCATGGCACAGGAGCAAGGGGACAATGCAATTAACGGGAAAGGTGGCACTTTCAAAAGCAGTAGAAGGAAGTATTTTTAAATTAAGCAGTTAATTGCATATGTCAGGTACTTAAAGTAGGAGTTTTTTTCTAGTCACTGGAAGGTGAGAGAATTCTCCAGGAGATCATTCTAGTTCTCAAGTGGGGTTGCTCTTAAACTTCACCTAGAGGAGCCTCTCTTTTCTCCACACCTGTGGAAGGACCCTAGAAATATCTGCCTAGTAAGGGAGCCCTGGGATAAGAAGCATCCCACTAGGTGACAGGAAGATAGTTATATTTCTAACTGGACTCTGAAAGTCACTGGTGCAGGATATCACTGGTGGGCAACTACCTGGATAATACTGACCACTGAAGTAGGTAGTACTAAACCCCTTTTTTTTCATATGAAGCATGCTGTTTGAATTCAAATTACTCTCTGTCTCTATAGAGATGGATATATAGCCACCTGCCAAGTATGGAAAGGTTTATAAAACACTCTGAAACATCTTGCCCTGACCACAATCAGGAACAAGGTATTGGACTAGAAACTAGGGGCTGAGCTGTTTGATATTCAAGGATCATATCCTCCAAGCTCGAAAGTGATTCATCCTGACAAGAAGAAAATCAAGCAAAGGTAGCAGGAGGTGTGCATGGATGAACAAGGAGGTCCTGACTAAACTCTGACATAAAAAGGAAATGTACAAAAGGTGGAAGCAGGGGTAGGTGACCCAGGAGGAAGCCTTACTGGTAAGAGTGTCCTTCAGCAATCCCAGGCACCTGAGCAGGGGCTCCAAAAGTGCTGAGGGAGCTGGCTAATGTCATTGCAAGGCCACTCATTGAAAGATCATGGCAATCAGGAGAAGCTCCTGAGACCTGGAGGAAAGCAAATGTCACTCCTATCTTGAAGGAGTGCAAGAAGGAGGACCTGAGAAACTACAGTCCAGTCAGCCTCACCTTAATCCCTGAAAAGGTGATGGAGCAAGAAATCATGGAAACCATTTCCAGACACATGAAGAATAAGAAGGTGGTTGGGTGTAGTCAGCATGGATTTATAAAGGGGAAATCAGGCTTAACCAACCTGACAGCCTTCCACAGCAAGATGACTTGGCTTGGTGAAGGAGAGGAAAGCAGTGGATGTCTTTTGCCTTGACTTTAGTAAGGCCGTTGACACTGTCTCCCATAACATCCCTGTAGACAAGCTGACAAAGTATGGGTTAGATAAGTGGACAGTGAGGTGGATCAAAAACTGGCTGAATGGCCAGATCCAGAGCATCGTGATCAGTGACACAAAGTCCAGCTGGAGGCCAGTCACTAGTGGTATATCCTGTTACTAGGTCTTATACTGTTTAACATCTTCATTAATGATCTGGATGATGGGGCAGAGTACACCTTTGGCAAATTTACAGATTATACAAAGCTGGGAGCAGCTGGTACACCAGATGGCATGCTGCCATCGAGAGCAACCTGGACAGGCTGGAGAATTGGGCAGAGAGGAATCTCATGAAGTGCAACAAAGGGAAATGCAAAGTCCTGTACCTGGGGAGGAATAACCCATGCACCAGTACATGCTGGGGGCTCTGCAGAGAAGGACCCGAAGGGCCCTGGTGGACATCAAGCTGGCCGTGAGCCAGCAGTGTGCCCTCGCAGCAAAGGCAGCCAGCAACATCCTGGGCTGCATTAGGAAAAGCATTGTCAGCAGGTCAAGGGAAGTGATCTTTCCCCTCTGGCTCAGCACTGGTGAGGACACACCTGGAGTCCTGTGCCCTGTTCTGGGCTCCCCAGTACAAGACACACATGGACTTACTGGAGTGAGTCCAGCTAATGGCCACGAAGATGATGAAGGGACTGGAGCATCTCTTATGTGAGGGAAGACACAGAGCTGAGACTGTTCAGCCTAGAGAAGAGAAGGCTCAGGGGGATCTCATCAATATGTATAAATACCTGGTGGGATGGAATGAAGAAGAGGGAGATGGGCTCTTCTCATTGGTGCCCTCTGACAGTACAAGAAGAAGTAGGCACTATTTAAAACACATGAAACTCCACCTGAACACAAGAAAACACTCTTTTTACTGGGGGGGTAGTCAAAGACTGGAGCAGATTGGCCAGAAAGGTTATGGAGTCTCCATCTCTGGAAATATTCAAAACCTGACTGGACACTGTCCTGGGTAACCGGCTCCAGCTGACCCTCCTTGAGCAAGGGGGATTGGACTAGATGATCTCCAGGGGTCCCTTCCATCCTCCACAATCCTGTGATCTGCTACAGCAGTTCCTGGTGTCCTATATGCTGTCAGTTCTTACGCATTTCACTGATTTTTTCCTTGAGGTAATTATAGACATTACTGGTGCAATTAATTACACTGAATGCATATACCTCTGAGGATGAGGTGGTTATGGAGAAACCTGGACTTTGTAAAACAGTCAGAGGAATTGTCCACAAACAAAATACAGGAACTGGGAATCATCATTAATGACTGTGAGGTTCTGTACCTCTGCTGTGCTTTCAGCAGAATAAGCAAGGTGTGGGGAGATGGAGGCTGACAGAGCGCACAGGGCAGGGTCAGATGAGAAGTGGGAGATGAGTGACTTATGGCAGCCAGTGCTGAGTACGGTGCATAAGAATTTCAGTTTTATTTCCCAGTCTATGACAACCAATACAACATGGGCTGGGCTGTTTGTGTGGTCGTGGCAAAATTAAAGCCCTAACACTGTATCAAAACAGGGCACCAAGCAGGGACAATTAAATTAGAGGCAGTATTTTCAAGCTGAGCACCCAGAAAATGGAGAAAACACAATGACTGCCTGGGAAAAGTCTGATTTAAATGACCACCCAAGAACTCTGAAGCAGAGGCAGTTCTCCAGGGCAGCAGTCTGCAAGCTGAATCATGAGCCTGTCCTTTCTCCAGCTGTGTTCCCAGTCTCCTCCACAGCACGGTCCTGGTATATTTTATACACTGAGGCAGGAGCCCATTAAGAAAAAGCATGCAATCATGTCATTAACGTCTGTCTCACAAGAGAAGATTAGAGAAACGTTTGTCAAGAATGGTCTAGGAATAATGGGTCCTGCTTTGGGGCAAAGAGATGGACTGGAGTCCCCAGAGGGCCCCTTGAGGTCCCTTCCAGGCCTGTTTTCCACAAAGTCATACATGCCAAAATTAAGCCAAATTTAAGTTTGCACAAATTGTTTTAATTCCAGCCTTCCCTAACTTCTGAATGCTTGATTTCAGAGCCTTTTTGGCACAGATTACAGTGTGCTGCTTTTTAGGATGCTGGTTGGTTTCTTTTAAAGCCAACTCAACCTAGCAAGGATGCCATGATATGCACATCCACGAGGTTCATCAGCAACCTTGCAACAGATCCACCACAGGGATATCTTCCAGGGACTGGCAGGGGCAAGCCAGGTGACTGTGCCCTCTCCAACTAATCAAGGTAAGGGTGGCAGTAGGAAGAGATCACTGTGCTGCTGGCCAGCATCAAATCCACATGCTGGCAGCAGATGAGATGAGAGTCTCAGGACACCTGGGTTCCCTTCCAAACTGGAGAGTAATGTGTGCCACCAGGAGCTTTTTGCTTGTTTCCATCCATGTTCTCTCCAGTCCTACTTTTTCCAGACCTTGAAAGCAAACAGCTCCTTCACTACCTCCTCTGCTCCCTGCCCCACCATTGTCAAGTCAGGGTCTCTCCTCTCCCCCCTCCTGCCTTCACTAATTCACTTCTCCCTTCACTTCTCCTGTCTCCCACCTCAAATCATGCCCTTACCCTACCTCTGTCCCCCTCACACTCCTAGTCAACTGGCTTGTCCTGCCATCACACCCTTTTCACCTCTGCTCTTTCCTCTACTCCCTTGCCTTATTTTTTGCCCAACAGCTGCTCCCAGCCCCTGAATCCTTGGTGGTTTAGTCCTTTTCTCTATCCTCATTCCTATTCTTTGTTGATTCAGAAAATGAAGCTCCCCATCTTCCCTCCTCTGCCCCAGTCACACCATCTTTCCTTCTTCCACTGCCTCCTCCCCCAGCTATTCCAGCCCCGGTCACAACAGGTTTTTCAACCAGATTTACTGCTTTACTCTCATGACTGGCTTTCACAACTGCTTCTTCTGCCATGCTGCTTCATTGCCAGCATGGTGGTCATCACCTTTATGAGAGAAACCCCACTTTGCTGTCAGCTCAGCGCACCCTCCCACAATGGTAGCTGCAACAACTCGCAGGTGGGGTGGACTTGGCCACCACCTGTGGGCAGCCCAGGTGCAGGGTGCTCTAGCAGCTGCAAGGAGATGGAGCATACTCAGCCAGGGTGGAGTTTCCAGGGATGATTTGAGGGTGGCTTTTTGTCCACTAAATGCTAAGAAGCCTCCACAGATCTGTGTGGCCTGTGATTTTTCGAAGTCTTAAAGTGTGGTCCAGTTTGGATGGGTTTTGTCAAGACCCATAGAAGCTAGAGTTCCAATTTGTGTGGTGTGAGGGAGATGAAATGTCTCAGGTGAAAAACTAAGAGACGTGCTTGAAATGGGGAAGATGTTAGCCTTGTTCTTGGAAATGACCTGAATCACTTTCATTTTAACTTTCCAGAACACTCAGCATGAAAATTTTGGTATAATGCTTAAGCTTTAAGAAAATGATAAGCAAGTGAGTCCAAGATATTTTTATGGGAAATGCTGTGCAGCCTTAACATGCGGGGGATATTATGCATTCCTGTGCATAGGGATGTTAACTGTTAGATAATGCAATCATAAAGTATTTAACTTTCTTTCACTTTTGTTTTCTCCTTTCTATTTTCACCAATTATCAAAAATCTTCTAATTGCTGCATACTCTGGGCCTCTAACATTTTATTCTTCATGGGAGACCTTTTTGCTGCAGGACAAACTCCTCGTTATCTTGAACATCCCCTGAATTAATTGATTCCATTGGTTATTGCTGAGTCATTAAAATAGTGGTATTAAACTGGTGACTTAAGTCATAAGCAGCGTTAAAGGAGCAATCTGCTTCAACAGCTGAATTAGTCTGAGCGACATCCTTCCTGGCACAGTGTCATGGACTTCTTTTACACTGATCACTTTGCTTCGCAAAGATGATATTCAGGTTTATTAAATGAATTGATGTTATCCTGGGCTTGGGCATGCTTGCTGAGTTGCTGAAAAATGCCACAAGGTTTATGTTACAGGTGGAAGTCACTGTGCTCTTTCCAACAGACACAGCCATCTGTAGGACAGCTATTGCTGCCTAAATGGCATGAGCAAATCAATGTCTTATATCTGGTTTGGTCAGCGCAGCTTTTCCTTTATACTCTACAGCTAGGTTGCAAACTTGCAAAAACCAATGACACAGCGGAAATTTCCCTGTAATGAAAGCATGTCTCTCAACACTTCCAGGCATGTTGCGGCAGAACAAAGCTGTGACCTGTTCTTTCATCTGCCACCCTAAGGGTAGGAAGATCTTTAAAACTCAATGTCTCATTTATGACTGTGCATTAGAACAGCCTAAACTGGTCACGGAGGGAAATTATTTTATAATAAACCTGTAAAAGGAGAGACAAAATCTCGGTTGCTCAGCTGTTAGCTGCACAGAGCTTGGCACCAATCTTGAAACCCAATGAATAATGTTTGAAACTGTATTGTTCCTAGATTTCCAGCTGTACCGGAAGGTAGGTGGTCAGCATAAAACCTACCTTACCTCCCGCTGCTGCTGCAAGATTGATGCTGTCTGGATCAGGAGGACGATAGTCCAGTTCTAGAAAATAAATAGGCCCCTGCTGTGTCCAGCATAGAGGCATCATCTGTCCTTGTAGGACTGTGGCCCCCTGCAGCCCAGGGTCTGATTGTGTATTAGAGCACTCATTTTTCCCAGGGGAAAGCTGCAAGAGGATTTTTTTATTTAAGCGCTTTACCAGACGTATCTCACATGCTTGTGGGGTTGTTTCTAATGCTGTCATTATCTAGAAAAATCTCCACTTAGTGGTAGAAATCTCATGCTTGCTTCAGCAGATGCTTGGATTGCTGATGGGGAGCAGGGTTCTTGGCTCTTTCTAATCTATGATTGTCAAATTCCAATTACTCCAGACAGCGGGGTGATCCTGAGAAACTGGGATGTTTCCCCTTTGTGTAAGGACACAAATATATGCATGAACATGCACAGAAATATTATTTGATTCACTAAAACCAGCTGTTCTGAACACATACAGCAACTACAGATTACTCAGCAGCAAAAACATTGGTCTCCACTGTTGATACCCCAGTTTGTTCTCTGAACTCCTTCCCCACCTTCCCCGGCATCTCTCTCACTTTTTCCAGAAGATGTTTGGGATTCTCACTGACTTGCTGGCTGAGGAAGTTAACCAGGGCCCAGCTGGGAGCATCCACTCTTGTTTTCCTGTTCTTTGATGGGTCAACCCATCTCTCAGGCCTTCCTGGTGAAGCACCCAAAGCCTTTTTTGCAAACATATAGTGAAGAAGCCTTGATGCATCTCAGGGAGGTGGCCTTGTGTTCACTTGAATGGCAGGTGCCAGTGAGAGAGAAAAAGAGACTGTGGTTTTCCTCTTGGAGCTGAGCACAACGGTCAGTAGAAGAGACAAGGCTCTTGACTTCTGAGTCTTCTTCTTGAGTAAATTAGACCCCACATCATCCTTGGGTACTCTTTTATGTTGTTGGGTTTGTCTGCTTTAAAGGCTAAATTCAGACGCCCTCAAGCAGCTGTTGCTGCAGGCAGTGGGGGCTGAGAGCTTTTTTCCATCAGAAGGTGGAATTTAGCCCAAAGGTGTCATACTGTGGCACAGCAGTACCTGATAATGCCGGGCTTCCAGGAATGGGAGAGCTTGCCTCCCCCACTGACTGCAGCATGCTGATATCAGGTATTAGGAGAACTAGGAAAAAGACCTCGCCATCGGAGAGTTGCGAAGAATGGATTGCAGAAGCAGGAGAGCACTAAATGTGGTTTTGTTACTGGTATGAAAAAGGCTGTAATAGCGAGAAAATGAGCTGATATTTGCAAAAGCGTAATCCACCATCAAATGAAACATTCACCTGTCAGAGGAAATGAAGTCTTTATCCAGCACCTGTATTTGGGGGACTGTTAAAAAAAAAAACACACCAAAAACCAGCTGCTTTCAAACAAGGGCTTGAATTTGCTGTAATCATGTACAGAGTATCCCACTGTTCATGGATCTGCCTAGCACTGCTGTAAATTCAAGGTGTGATTGCATCAGCTAATATTATTCCTGCAGTTCTTTTTGGTTTGAAATATTGCCCGACTCGTTTGGGTTAGATACGAGATGTAATTGCTTGGAAACTAGCACACAACTCCAGAAGGGTGCCCTGCTAGTTATATTCACCTTGTCTAATAAAATGACCATGCCATTCCTGTGTTGGATCATGTCATCAGGACACTGCGCAGGGTGTGCCTTCATTTTCCTTTCTTATGGGCCCCTTGAGAGTTACCAGGGGCTTCGTAAGGAACTCGGGTCCTCATGGATTTCCTAAGCCATGGGAAGCTCCAAGAAGCAAAAGCTCTTCAGGGTTTCTGCACCTGCCAGGCACAGATGCACCTCTCAGCACTTGCAGGAGGTGTGTTGGGAGGAAACATGAATGGACAGGCCTTATTCTGTGAGTATATTAAAATACTGCTGGTAAACCTAGCACCCGATAGGTGCTGGGAACCCCATGTCCATTGCAGACTTGCAGAGAAAATGTCAAGTTCCTGCTGACCCACAGGAAATTTGCCTGCTTCTGGCCTGCCTTTCTGATGCCCAAACTACCAGTGAGTATTTCTTCTCACGTGCTTTTCAAAAGGCAAGTGTGATCCTGGTCTAGCATCTTGCCAAACTCTTTACAGACTCCTCTGCAGCTGGAGGCGGGGAGCGGTGTATACATCCATCCTCACATTGCTGCAATGGGAAGAGTATGACCTGGTAGCGATGAAACCAGGGCTCTCCCTCAATGCCTCCCTGCAGACTGAAAGAGGGGCTGCTAGAGGGAACTAAAAATAGACAGTCTCTTCTCCGAGTAGACCAGGGATCCTGGGAAGAAAAGGCCACGTTCTTCATCGGCCTGTAAGAGAGTAGGTTAGAGAACGAGAAGGAAGAACAGCTACTAACTAGAAGACAAGCATTGGCATGAGAACAAGTAGATAAAAATAGGCTATGAAAAACTGTGGGCTGCAAATCAGAAACAAGTTTCCTTCTGTTGGAGTGAGGTTCTGGAATAACCTGCCAAGAAAATTCCTGATGACTCTTAAGATGGACTGTGATAAATTAACAAGAGGGACTTTATGACTCAGTGCTTGTCATAGCTGGGGAATATGATGATGACTAGGAGATCCCTTCTAGCCCCGCATTCCTGTTGGTATGATAACAGAGGAATCTGTGTAGGGCGCAGTAAATGCTGAATCACTGAGTGCTTTATATAGCTGCCTAGCAGGACAAAGACCCTCGCACCCATCCTGTCTGCAAGACGCTCCAGGACAAAAAAAAAAAAAAAAAAAAAAAATCCTTACGTAAATGATTGTGCTCTGGTAGCACAAAGCATAAAGCTACAGATGCCTGAGTTCAAAGAAAACCAGCTGAGCTACAGGCTGCTCTACACAGGGGAAAGGTGGTGGCGTGGCCATGAAAGCAAGAGACCTCACTGTAAACACTGAGAGGTACACGCTCTGAGGTGAACGCGCTCCAGCAGCTTCGATACACAATTTTAATGTGGGAAAGAAACTCAGTGCTTGGAACCATGTGGAGGTATCCTATGCACTTGCTCAGCCAGGTGCGTGCAGGGATCATTTCCACAGGGCACGATCATACAACGTAGCGGAAAGGTCCTGCAATTAACATCAACTGCTAAAACAGCCACAGTTCTCCCTCCACCCCAGGATCCACAACTCTTTTGATGGCGTTCTTTCCTGTCTTCTAGGAGTCCCCCAAGGGTGAGATCACTTTCTGCAGCACAAGGCCAGCAATCAGGATGCAGCTTACACTGATGCGTTTGATGCCTCACAGCTGGACGTCTACAGCTCTGCTGCCCTGGCTCTAAGAGCAGACCTCGGGGTAACAGCAGCAGCTGCAGTTTCAGTAGTACATAGCTGGAGATAGAGGCCAAGTAGAAGACACCCATGAAAAACTGGATAAGGTAAGAGACAGGCCTGGTTTCTGGGCTCAGGAGTGTGACATTGCTCAGGAAGAGAGCGCTTCTCCACAGCCCTCATGGCTGCCGGACTTGAGAAAGACTTTTCTGGAGCTTCTTCTGGACCTGTGGAGGTCATGTACAGATGTAGGTGCTCCCTCACCTCCTCAAAACCTGCAGCACAGGCTACTTGGAGACCTAGGGCCCCTGACTGCTGCTCCCCACTGTACCACAGGAATGTCCCCACGCAGATATGGCACCACTGTACAGCCACCATCTCCACGGGTCACGCAGTCTGGTTCCTCTGGGCCAAGGACACCTGGGGGTTTTCCCTCTTGCAGTACTTTCGAATACTCATTATTCCTAATAACTGCCCCTGGTATCAAAGCTCAGAGCGAGTGGTTCCCCACAGAGCCCAGCTGCTAACGCCAACACAAGGCAGTGGGGAAACTTCCACAACAACAGTCAGCACTCTTCTCCCAGAAAGCCTGGCTTAATCCCCCTCTGCCGTAGCTAACAAAGCTCTTTTTTTTTTTTTCCCTTTTTTTTTTTTTAACCCAGGCNACCCGCGTTTACCCCCCCTCTCCTGTCGATAAAAAAGCTTTTTTTTTTTTTTCCCTTTTTTTTTTTTAAGCCAGGCAGCTGAATCACAATCGAGATCAATTTTGTTATTTCCTAAACAGTCGCAAGCTGACAGGGTAACAGAGACAGACTGAGCGATGGCAGGTGGTTGCGGCACAAGAGCCTCAAGGCTTCCTGCCTTCCTGGCTCTTGCCAAGGAGACGTCATACTGGCTGTGATGTGACCCTTCCTAAACAGCCATCAGCAAGGAAAGGGCACAGAGGTACCAGCACATCGCTAGGGTCAGGGGGGAGCGGGCAGAGGCTGCAGAGCTTTTGAACAGAAGAGCACCATCTGTAAATGGGCCCGTGGGCAGAGAAAGGCTCCGCTCAGTGGAGCATCTCCTGTCGCACTGTGCATAGCAGGGCGCAGGGATGCTGGCTGAAGTGGACTCGTCATCTCTTCCTACGGTTTGCAGACAGCAGCAGGAGTCGCAGAGCTGGAGCCTGTGGAAATGCCCTGCTAGCAGGGGAAGGATGGCTTGGAAACATGGCTCAGGAAGCTAAAAACGTTCAAAGGACCTCATCAGCATTAACTGCTGTGGCTGCCCCGTGTGTCATTGGAAGAGGCAACCTCTCTGTTGGCAGATACTGCTTAAACGGGGACAGGGTGCTGGGATAAGGTGTACAGGATTGCTAAGGGCTGCTCTGTAGCTTCTAGGTCACAGGAGTTGCTCACGTGCCCTGAAGTGTCATGAGCACATTTGTAGGGATGGTGAGTCCAGCACTCACCTGGGAGCAGGCAGAAGACCTTCTTCCAGTCACTTACCTTTCATTTTGATTTCTGTAAGATGAAAGTTTCCGCCTTGAACTGCAGAGAGGCACAGACTTTCCTAAGGGGAACAGATTTAGACAGCAGATACATTGGAGAAGGAATTGCTCATGTGGGATACTGATACTACGGGCACCCTGGGTGAGAAAGGGCTCTCTTTTAGGCTGTATCCATCAGTGGCAAGAAAAATAGTTATAAATCAGGGCACTCCTGGTCCTGCTGCCACAAGCCGCCTTCTCAGCTCTCTCAGTCTACCTCTCCACCTTCACAGAACGTGCACCACTGCCCCTACAGCTGCTCAGAAACCTTGGATTCAGGGCAAAGCCCTAATTAAGATGCTTTGAATGGCTTAATGGGGAGAGACACGCTGCTCCAAAGACTGAACGAAGAGCTGTGGGGGAACCAAATGCCAAATTCAGCGCCTAAGCCAGGTGCCTAAAGTTAAGCAGGACAAAGGCTCCTCTGTGTGCCTGGGCAATGCCTGATGCAAAGATCCCATAATAGCAATGGCAATGAAAGGCAGCCCTCCGTCTTGGTCTGTCCTTTCTTCTCATGTGCAGGCAGCCCAATCCATCACGGTGCTTTGACTCTTCCCCACCTGAATCAAATGCATATTCCTTGCTAGATATGGGGGAGGCCAGAGTTGGGGGTCATCAAAAGCACCAGTGAGTTTTCATGCGTGCACACGCACATGCATGCATGAACTACATCAGCCTTCTGTCCGTGTGTAGAAAGTAGAATCATAGAATCATTTAGGTTGGAAAAGACCCTTAAGATCAAGTCCAGCCGTTAACCTAGCATTGCCAAGTCCACCACTAAACCATGTCCCTAAGCACCACATCTACATGTCTTTTAAATACCTCCAGGGATGGGGACTCAACCATTTCCCCGGGCAGCCTGTTCCAATGCTTGACGACCCTTTTGGTGAAGAAATTTTTCCTAATATCCAATCTAAACCTCCCCTGGCACAACTTGAGGCCATTTCCTCTCGTCCTATCACTTGCACTTGGGAGAAGAGACTGACACCCACCTCGCTACAACCTCCTTTCAGGTAGTTGTAGAGGGCGATAAGGTCTCTCTTGAGCGTCCTTTTCTCCAGACTAAACAACCCCAGTTCCCTCAGCTGCTCCTCACAGGACTTGTGCTCTAGATCTTTCACCAGCTTCGTTGCCCTTCTTTGGACACGCTCCAGCACCTCAATGTCCTTCTTGTAGTGAGGGGCACAAAACTGAATGCAGTATTCGAGATGCAGCCTCACCAGTGCCGAGTACAGGGGGACAATCACTTCCCTAGTCCTGTTGGCCACACTATTTCTGATACAAGCCAGGATGCTGTTGGCCGCCTTAGTAGGTGCATCCACATGATGTGCAGTTTTCAGTTCATGGCTGCTGGTCACCAGACAGCAAAAAAAAAAGCAATTACCCCAAATTCCAGTGACGAGTTTCCAAAAAAACCATAGGTTCAAAGTCCTCTGGAGGGTTTTTCTGCCTTTGCTAGTGGATTTTAAGTTAATTTTTATATCAGCTGCTTCCAGGTGGCTTCATGGTTGATCATTTCCTATGACCATGCTGCAGTATTTCCTAGCCCCAGAGCAAAGTGCTACTCTAAACATGCTTTGGGCTGGGGAGAAATCAGCCCCAGTTCGGAAAAGTGGCTTTGTCCCATATTTAACAGGGTCCCTAGAGGGTCCCAGCCACCTCCCCGTCCCACCCGTTGTCCCAGCGTGGGGATGCCGTGGGATGCGCTGCGCGGGGCACTTGAGGTTCGCTAGCGCACCCGGTGTGGCAGCAGCAGCCCCTGCTGCGAGCGCTGCAAAACTGCAGGCGGCTTTTCCCCGGCTCCGGGACGGGGAGGCCATGGGGAAAGGGCCACCCGAGCCCCAGCTGCAGGAACCCCCTACGGCTTCCCCGGCCTCGCCCCGGGAGAAGGCAGCCAGAGGCCCCGCCCGGGGCTGCGCAGCCCAGGGGTCTCCCCGCCGGCATCCCGGCTCCGCGGACACACTCCGGCCTGTCGAATAAATAAATGATGGTTAGACATAAAACAGCGGCCGCTGCATGCTCACAGGGTGCTCCTGCTCCCCTGGGGCCAGGCCCTAGGGCACTTTCTGGCTCTACATGAGCTCCCTGTGGTTTCGGTCTGGCACAGGGTGGCTTCAGATGATAAAAACTGCTTTTTGGGGGTGCCCAAGAAAGTGATGTGGAGGGGCACGCTGCCACATCCCTTTCTAACCCACCCTGCGTGGTCCCTACCCACCTCCTGCTTGTTCAGCATCCCTCCACGCCAGCAAGGGCTGCACTGGCAGCCTTCCCCTCTGCTGGGACCACAGGAGACCTTCCACGCTGGCACCCTGTCTGGGCTTCTTTGCCTCCAGCCGCCCCGCTGCAGATTTGCCCTGCAGCAGTAGGAGGCACCTAGTCAATGTATTTCACCCAGGCCAGAGCCATGAAGTCCTCAGACAGCTGTGAAAGAAAAAAAAAACGAAGGAAACTGGTTTCCGTTAGCTAAAGGTGACAAAAAAAAAAATTGGGATCGCCCTCTGGAGTGTTTCCATTTCAGGAGCAAAGAGGGGCTACAGGAATATTGTTCCTCATAAGATTATCAGCTTTGGTGATTTGCCCTAGAAATTCAGCAAGCTTGGGAATATGTGGTGGCAATGGGGGAAAAAAGGTGACACCAGCGAAGGGACACAGCAGTGAGGGATTTCACCATCATAAAGGATAACAGAGAGGGCAGTGCCAATGTACATCGTTCAAAACCGGGTTTGGGATTCCTCTGTCACCAGCTCTTTTAACAAAGCCTTTCTCCAGAAGGTTTTTTAATGCACTGGGCATCAGGTCTCAGCACCCCTGACTTCTCCTGTGGAGGCAACGACACACTGAAATGCCTTCACAAAAAAGCGGGCACATCAGATTTACTGTTCTTGATATTTCTAAGATAAAAATTAAACACACCATATTAATTTAAACAAACCTCATTCCAGACTATGTCATCCATACAAAGACATACAGAAGGGCACAAGCCCCAGAAAAACAAGGCAAAAAAAAGAAAAGAAAAACCCTTTCAGATCCTCTTTTACGATTGCTAGCTGGTCTTTCCCTTCAGCTCTGACCTGAGTCTCACCTATGACCATGCAACTGAACTACACAAAACGCAAAGACACCTCCAGGGATGTCACCTTTGGACTCATTTTCTCACTCAGATGCTACAAAAAAAACCCGCCCCGAAAGTCTCCTGCGTGCACCCCCCTCTGAGGTCCTGGCTTTGCTGAGGGAGCAGCGTGCCCCAGGTGAGCGGCAGCCTGCAAGCGCTCCTGGTGTCCGGCTGTCTCCCATCTCCAGCTGGGTGTGATGCTGGTGGGAGGCTTGGCATTGGCAGCCTCGCAGTCCTCCTCCTCTGTATGTCTCTCTCTCTGCTGTGTGCAACAAGCCACACATATTTCTGAGACACGGTGCTGCTCCCCGCCGGTGTGAATCACCCAGCACTTGCAGGGAAAGCCCTCTGAGATGATGAAGTTTGGGCTCTTGCAGGCCACCCAGCCCCAGTCTTTCTGCTGCTGTCACCAGGACGGACAGACGTGCCGGGTATCTGCAGGGTACAGGCAGCTGCCCAGAGCAGCTGGGACAAAACCACCTCCACCTCCCTGAGTGCTGCCAACCACCTCGCAGCCAAACACGGTCTGCAGTCACTGCTGACCAGGCTGGGGCTGAAACAGCAACCCCAAGCAGGGCAAGACTTATTCTCGACCCCCAGATGCCAGAGCAAGATGCATCCCTCGGAGGGACGCGTGGCTTTTAGCATCACTGAAAACACACAGCGGGGGTGGGAGGGCACTTGCCTTTGGTGCAGGGGTGCTCCCAGTCACACAAAGGTGGGCTTCAGGTCTTCTTTGAAATTCACCACAGGCTGGAGGCTGCTGTGGTGCTCTGTCCAGTGGCCCACGTGCCCACTGGGCTCTGTGTCCGTGTCTGTGCTACTGCTGCCCAGGGACCCACGCGGGCTCTGGAAGCAGACCTTGCAGCAGGGCCGGTGGCAGCCATGAAACATCTCCTCGGAGCTGCTGCTGCTGGAGTCAGAGTCCGGATAATAGTACAGCGAGCGCAGGGAGGGCTCGGCGGGTCCCCTCGGGGCACCCTGCTGCCGCTGCTCCCGCAGGATGCACGGGGAAGCACCCTGGGACTCCAGCCATCCTGGCCATCCCTCTGGCTGGAGGCAGACCTCCCCAGGGATGGCTGGAGGGGACGGTGCTGGTGGGTGAAGGAGCCCTCTGCCAGCCACCTCCGCTTCTCTCCCCAGGGAGATACGTGCCGACTCCCCACGTCCCCAACCACCCGCCTCCTTCACCCCACGGCCGGCACAAGGGGACACATGCCCAGGGAAGTGGGTGGAGGCAGGGGGCAGCGGGATCCTCCGTCGCCGCCTCGCCAGGTAGGGGCTGAAGGGCGTGTGGATGCCCGGGTAGCCCTCCTGGGCCCCCCATGTTCCTCCCTGCTCACCTGGGGGGCCCTGCCTGCTGTGTGGGGGCCCCCCAGGTAAGGCTGGGCTGTAGGTTTTGCCATCCAGGCTCAGCTCTTGCAAGATTTCCCGCAGCTTCTCGCTGCTCACGTAGCTGACTTTGGGGGACGACTCCCAGGCCACGCCAGCTGAGATGTCCTGGCCTGGCAGCTGCTCCGGAGGCTGCCCCTGCCCCGCAGGCGTCCTGTGCTCCCGAGCATCTTTCAGGCCACGTTCGAGGCCATCCCCCATGTCAAAAAGCAGCGTCTGAGAGCAGACAGGCTCATGGCTCACATGTTTCCGGAGGTCCCGAGCATCACTGCAAACAGGCAGTGTACCCAGCAAGTGGGGAGGCTGCCACCCATCCTGCTCCGGATCTGGGGGGCAGCAGTCCCCCGGTGCATCCCCACAATGCCCCGCATTCCGGGTGCAGGGAGCCGCCAGCAGTGCATGGGGGTCACAGCTGCTCTCTGCAGACATCAGCCTCATCAGCTTCTCCTTGGCGCTGCTCACTTGCTCCTGCAGGCTTTCAATCACGGCGTTTTTCTGCATCAAACAAATAAGCCTGTCAAGTGTGGGGCGGGCACAGGGTACAAAAATGCCGCCGATTTGGAAGCAGGCACTGCCGGAAAACAAATCGCCCCTCTCCGCAGGGAGAGGTGCTCTGATGTAGTGCGGTGGCAGGTTTGCAGGTTTGGCCTGCAAGAGCCACACTGGCAGTGTGTGTGACCTCTTCTTCCCCTGAAGCCCCCCAGATGCGGGTTTGGAAAGGGGGGCACCGGGGCAGGTGGCTCTCCGAGCCAGGGCGCTCCCACCACGCAGTGCGGGCAAGGGAGCAGGAGGCTGGGGGCTTGCTTTCCTGAGACAGAGCACCTCCCCGCTAAATTAACCATGTTTGACTGGGCTGTGGAAACCTGGCTCTCCTGCTCTTCTCCCTCCATGTTTTTTTGAAACTCTCCAGATTATGCCTAAATTTTGGTGCTTTGGGGTGCAGAGTGATGTGACAAAACAAAGCAGCTCTTCCCCTCCAGAGGGAAGAGGACGGAGGGGGAGCGCCAGTGAGGACTGGGGCATAAGGGAGGGCTTCCCACCCTGCAAAGCCTTCAGCCCACAAAAGGGAAGGGGAGAAGCCAGCACGGCCGACCGGGGCCGGCAGAGCCCCGTACCTCGGTGAGCAGCCGCTTCATGGAGTTTTTCTCCCCTATCAGCTGGTAGAGCTGCTCCTCGCTGTACACTGAGCGGCAGCTCCTGCTCGGGCTGGTGAAATATTTTGCCATGTGGCTCACAGTTTGGCTTTCTTCTTCAAAGGCTTTCCACCGCTTGAGCTGGGGAGTAGAAGAGGGCGTTATCGGCACGGTACGCACAGCCCCTGCCGACGCGGCGGGAGGCAGGCGCAGCTCCAGCGCCAAGGAGACAAAGGGATGGAGAGGGGGAGACAAAGGCAGGGTGTGACGGAGGAGCAGAGACGGGCGGCGAGAGACAGCTGGGCGAGGGGCTGCAGCATGGCTTGGAGCCTCCCACCCATCTGAGCCCTACCCTGTCCCTGGCTCCAGCTTTTAACGCAGAGAGGGCTGGTGCCTGCCCGCACTGCAACCTCCTAGCACGCTGTAAAAGCCCCTGCCCCCTTCTTCCCGCTCCCCGACTCTCTGACAGACAAAGACAGTGTCACGCATGCCTCCTTATCCCCGAATCACCAGTGACAAGCTGAAAACCAGCAACGATTATTATCCGTTTTCTCATCTCGTGTCTGTGTGGAAGCCTTGCTCTGCCCAGCTCCAGCTGCTCATCGATCTCGGATGAGCAATAGAAGAGCAAGCCCATTAGGAAAAACAAGTTGATGAATTAAAAGATCCAAGTTAAATAAAATGTTCAAGGCCCCCAGGCTACAGCAGAAAAAATGGTACAGGCAGAGTGGAAGTACAGCTCATCAGCTCCTCCACCCTCGCTCTGAGAGACCTCACGCTTGGCAGAGCATCACCAGCAGGCTTGGTGCTTGTCAGAGGAGGTTTGGATCCTGCTCCCATGGGCTGGTCATCTAGTGAGTTGGGACTCTGCAGTTATACTGCATCGACTGAGGTAGGAAGGGACCTTTGGAGATCATCTAGTGCAACCACCCCGCTCAAGCAAGGTCAGCTGGAGCAGGCTGCCCAGGACCGTGTCCAGCTGGGCCTTGAATATCTCCAGGAGTGGAGACTCCACAACCTCTCCGGGCAACCTGCTCCAGTGCTTTACAACCTTCACAGAAAAAAAAATCCCTTTTTCTGATGCTTAAACAGAATTTCCTGTGTTTCAGTTTGTGCCCATTGTCCCCTGTCCTGTCAATGGACACCACTGGGAAGAGCCTGGCTCCCCCCTCCCTATTTCACCCCCACAGGTATTTATGCATATTGGTGAGATCCCCCGAGCCCTCTCTTGCACAAAACTGCTCTTTCTTCAGCTTCACCTCTTCCTCCCTTTCTCACCTCATTTCCTTGAGCCCAAACATCCCTCCAAACATAACGCTGAGTAAACAACCTTTTCCTCTCCCTGTAACAATGGGAGCATTTTTCCCACTAACGTCGTGGCCAGACACACCAGGCTGCTCCTGGAGGACACGGGAAGCAGAAGAGCCTCACCTTGCCACAAAAGGCTTCCTCAAAACATCTCTGCGTCCCCCCCTTGCTTGCAGCAAAGCCCAGCTTCCTCCTCCGAGAGCGCAGAGGGGGACAGCCTCCCCTGGGGAGCCACAAAGCCTCTGAGCCTGGTGAGGCCAGCTGGATTGCCAGAGCCCACCTCTGTCCCCGCCATGGCCAGAAACCCTTGGTGGGAGCGGGTGCGTGGGGTATGAGGAGAGGACAACTGCATGAAGGACCGATCCCACCACCCACGTGGAGGAGGAGGAGGAGGGCAGCAGCCACCTTGCCT
Source organism: Balaeniceps rex (assembly GCA_013401315.1). Taxonomy (NCBI): domain Eukaryota; kingdom Metazoa; phylum Chordata; class Aves; order Pelecaniformes; family Balaenicipitidae; genus Balaeniceps; species Balaeniceps rex. Next base: position 36,651 of record VYZW01049492.1, read on the forward strand.
CCACGCATGCCCTTTGCGTGGCTGCCACCCACAGCGCGCTCTTGCAGGAGGGTTCCTGAGCAGCAGCTCTGCAACGCGCCTGCGCTCCTTGGAGACTCAGGGGACTTGCTTGGGGAAGCAGAGCCATTGGGGCTTGGAGGATGAGCTGTGCAGGTGAGCCCAAACATTTGGGGAAAGAAGCAGGAAAATAAGTGTTTTGGCCCACACAGCTGCTGTTGTTAAACTCCGAAAATGTGCCCGTTTCCAGCCAGGTGGCAGGACAGAGGTGGCAGCATACCTGTGGGACAAAGATGAAGCAGTTGATCGTGGTTGTACACACGAAGATGCCTCCAGAGGTAAAACCAAACAGCAAGTTGTGCCAAGTGCGGAAGAAACGGTGAACTAAGCAGACAGTGCCAGCAGCCAGGAAAACGAGGTTGACCCCAACGATGAGCGTCAAGGACTGGTTGACTGGCGGGGAGCTGACACTGTCGGTCAGACCGGCCAAGTAGGTCCCATACAGCAGGAGGATACTCTGGAAGCAGAAAAAAGAGGTTTCCAGAGTGTGGAAAATTACAGCCTGACGGTGTCAACCCCCACCTCATACCAAGCCCGGTGAGCTCAGATATACTCAGCGCAATCCTAATTAATGCTCTTTGATCTATAATGCAGACCTTCAGCGCGCAGTGGTGACGCCGCAGCAAACGCCTGGCACGCTGCTGCAGGTCAGAAGTGGGGCTGGGGAGGGAGGGCAGGAGCGAAGGCGCTGGCAGGCCTTGAGGGTCCCGGCTGAGGGGCACGAGGAGCTGAGGGTCAGGTTGGCAGGCGATGCCACGGAGCAGGGCACGGCCGGGAAGGGCAAGATGTGAAAACCTGCCCTTGGGCAGCCTGGAGCAGGAGCAGCAATGACGGACAGACAAGAGACGGAGGTCCCTGTGGGGATGCAGCGGTGGGGTGCCATCAAGGAGCAATGACATACCTCTGAAGGAGCAGGAAGGAGATTCAGAAGGACATTCAGACGGAAGGCAGAAGAAGCGGAGGTTTAGACTGGAGGGAAGAGGATGTACTTGGTGCCTCTTTAAATAGAAATCCAGGAAACTACCAGGTGCAATGCCTCTCCCTGCCCTTTGCCGTTTCCTGCCCGACTCCAGCAGCGGCGAACGGGGCTAGAGAAGTGCTCTGTACGCAGAGGCCCTCCCTCCCCCAGCGCAGGTCAGTTGTTGAGAGCAGGCTTCCGTACCACGCTGCCCCTCAAGTGTCCCACGCATGCATCTTTCCAGTGCGCTCAGGATTAAACTACCCGGCAGGCTGAATCCCTCCTTCCCTAGGGCACATTGGCAGGAAACACTGAGTATTTTTTGCCCACCTCTGTAGCGCAGGGCATGGTCTGCCTTCAGCATCATTTGGAAATACCATCTAACAAAACCTCTGCTCCTGCAAGGACCCAGAATACTGGGAATGTGACTCCTACGTTATTCCTCTGCTACCCAGTAAGTGCAACGTCAGCCTTTTACTAAGAGGCACTACATCGTTATTTGGGCACCAAGAAGTGCTTTGTGACCTGTGGTGCAGATGTTCTGTAGACCCTTCTGGACCCCTCCATGCTGTGGCTGCTTGATGACCACTGCCAGGGTTAGGGTCTGGAGGGACACTCTTACAGGCAAGAGGCGTTCACGTCCACGGTCTTTGGTGAGACTCCCAACTTCAGAGCATCGTGAATTCTCAAGGTGGGTTGTAATAGTGAGACCTGCCTCGCTGGGAACTAGGCTGATGCCCGACCCTGCTTCGTAGGATCCGCACTGGATCATAACCATGTTTACCACAGGGCACCTCCAAATACATGGCCCAAAGGCAAGCCAACTCCTAATCCCCCAGCAAGAAAACAACCAGCACCAAAGTCCCATTTAAAATTCATATAGTCTATCTGGGACACAGACAACGGCACTGCTGTCTGGTAAACTAGAACTTTCAGTAAGCACAAGACTAAGTTTTTTGTTTGTTTGTTTGTTTTAATCTTGAGCAGAGGACTTTGCTCCTAATTCCAGGCATGTCCTTGGCAAGTCATTTCTGCTCATTGCTCTGTGCCAGTAAAACCAGGATAATACACTGAGCGGCCTCACAAAGGGCCGAGCACATTAATGCCGCGGAAGATAAGAAGTGCTACATACATGCAGAGATAGAGCCTACTCTCACATTAGTGTAAATCCAGATTAACTCCAGAGAAACCACTAAAGAAATAACTCCATGACACCCAGTAGGTAGATAGGATCAGGGTCAGGTTCAACGCAACGCTAACAAAGAGTACCTGGGACTGGTAATGAGGATGTTTTATTCCAAAAAGCAGTTTGTAGGAGCTGTAGGCAAAAACATTACCTGTCTAAACCCTAACACAAACTGCAGACAAAATCAGAGGTGGAGACACAGCACTGAAAGACCAGGGTATGCCTGCAATCCCTAGCACCAAAGGACTTTTAAGGACAGGCTGGACTAATGTCTTTAAAAAGAAGTGTAGGGGGGAGAAGGACTTGGCCATGGTGTGAGGTCTCTTCCTGCTCTTTTTCCTATGATTTTGGGTAGACAGTCAATGAGTATTTTCCAGTGAATCAGAAAGGAACTGCCTGTACTGCACGCAGAGATGGAGCCATTCCCAAAGAAAGGCTCTGATCTCACAAGCTTCATCAACACCAGCTTTCTGAAATGCGTCCAGCCTCTGCCAACCCAGAGACACATGAGACCACAGATAATTACAGCGATAATTATACCTACATAGTTACATCAGTATAACTAACTCTTCTGGAATAAGAACGGCCACGTGCTAGGCTACACCAGTGAAAGTGTACTTCAGTGGTATAATTAAGCTGATACGCATCTTGTAAAGGTAGGCACCAAGCACTTGTCATCAGCACCTCCCTGATTTGGAGTCAGAGGACGCGGGCTGAGCTGCAAAGTGCATCACCGCGGTGGATGGTCATCTGAGGCTTTTATGGAAAAAGTGTGCTTTAGAAAACAGTAAGACGCAAGTTTTAAGAAGGGAGATAGACGAGGTGTGGGGGGTTGCAGGGAGAGAACTGGAGAGACAGTATGGGCACGGTGTACGTAAAAGAGATGGTGAGGCAGAGAAAAAGTGGCTAACAGGGCTTTTACAAGGGTATGCAAGAAAACATCAAGATGACAAGGACTGGAGATGGAAGGGCTTTCAAGATGAACAGGAGTAGCTAGAATCTGCATTTAGGCAGGTAGCTTGGGAGGGCAGCGAAACTACGAGTGCTGCTAAACAGTTTAGGCTGTGAGACTGGGAGGAGACAAGGTACAACGCAAGAATCAGTAAAGAGGTTACCTACCTTAAACCCTAAAATGAGAACGAGCCAAAGATCGGAATAAAGAGATGCACAGGACTGCACCCGGCTCACCGAGCAGGTCATGCCTTTCTCTGTCGCCTAGGAGGCAAGCAGAAGGCAGAAGTGAAGGCTGGCGCCCGGGAGCAGGCACAGACCGATGGGCAGACAGGTCTACGCATTTAAGAGAGTCTCCTCTGTAAATTCCTAAAAGGAAAGGCCAAAGCTGGTGCTGCCAGGGGCAGAGGGTTAAAGCGAGGAAGATTTTGGCACTCCGCTGCCAACAGGGCTGGTTAAACCTTTCTCTAAAGCATCTGCAGATGCCACGGACCTCTCCTGCGTCACCCAGGTGACCTGCACCGACTGGTGAAGATCATCCACCAGACCCCACTGCTTGGCAAACCAAAGCCCTGCAACCAGCTACCTCTTGCCTACCCCTTTGGATGCACAGACCTGGAAATTTTGCAGCGGAACCTCATCTCTGTAATAGGCCAGGCATAAACCCAAGCCGGAACGCCCAGAAGGCTTTCTGGCTTGTTTTTCTTTCTATTTCTTAACAGCACCTCCAAACGCCCGACCACCCACCAACTTTGTCCACAGAGATCAAACAGGACACAGCGCAATGCTCCACCGCCCCTCCTCATCCCTTTACCCGCAGTGAGACGCTGAGGCTTCGGAAACACTGGACGGGATCAGAGAATACCCACGTCAAGAGCAACACGGCGTCCGCCAGCACCAACGCTGCCACCATCGCCAGCAACTGGAGGTCTTTGATAATCTGCAAACACTCAAGAAGTAAGCGTTACTGTGGGGGGCAAATGGGCACCAACAACCTCTGTCTCCCAGGTCTCTTTCTGGTTGTTTCTTCCAAGGGACATGTCCATCCTAATACTTCCCCCAGAGTGGAGTCCAGCGGCTCACCTACATCCGAGTTGGCCACAGGATCTCTGTCTCCAGCTCCCAAAGTCTCGGAGACCTAATCAGGCTTGGGGCCAGGTATAAACCCTCCCCGACGATGTGGCTAGCTGGTAAATGCTATGACAGAAATCAGCTCTTCCAAAACAAGAGTATCATCCCTTATGTCCGTATCACAAGCAGAGACAAAAAAGGGGGGGTGGGGGGAAAGCTGGTAGGATTATCATTTTGCAAGTTTAACACAGATCCTGGTGCCTCAGGAATGGGAGCCCTTGGTGGTACCCAGTTCCCCTGCAAACCCTCTTATCTCACCCTTCCTCTGAAACCTACTTTTTTTGCCATTGGGAAGTGGCTGCTGAAAGCTGTAAGTGCACCGTTATATGCACAAATGTATATAGGTGGCTGCCATTTCCCTCCCAGCTGCTGCATCCCCTTCCCGCAGTGCTGCAGAAGATTTCCCTCCCTCCCTTCAAGAGGAGATCAGATGCATCTGGGGGCAGCCCTACATCAGGCACCCTTGAGGATACCTGGCTTATTTTCATCCCACAAAAACAATCGGCCCAGTCCTGGACACAAACACCGGCGTGTAGCGTAATGAAGGCACATGGCCGACGTAAAATGAGAACAAGACCTCGCTCGGTGATGGGGCTGGGACTCTGCCAGGGAGCGGGCAGCGTGGCAGGGCACCCGCTTGCCTGTAGAGTGGAAAAGCTCCTGCCTCGTTGCGCAGGAATAAACGAGGAGCCCATGCCCAGCTAGGTGTGAAAGGAGACCTGTGATTGTGGCACCCGTCCCTGTCACATGCTGGTCTTATCTGCATCTGCTATCCCGCACTGTTTTGGGACTTGCTAGTGTTCACCCCGCTTGGGGACTTTGCCTCCCCCCGGGTGCTGTGTACTCACCACCCGCTTGTCCGGCACCCGCTGGGTGAACACTTTGTAGAGCCGCCAGCTTTTCCCCAGGATGGGGCCAAACACCAGGGAGGTCCCCACGCACAGCAGGCAGAGCCGCACCTGCCGGGGGGGCAGAGCAAGGGGGCTGAAGGGGCAGCCTTGGGGATCGAAGGGACACCCCACGCCCTCCCACCCAGGGATGCAATAAAGACGGCTGGGGATGTGTCTATCGTCTTCTGGCTTCTGGAGGGTCATATCGGATACTAGAAAGCTGACCGCAGGGCGAAATAAATTAAAAGCCGTGTATTCCTCTGCAGGCATGCCTGCCACCTGCCTTTTCCTCCCCACCCCGAGAGGCTCTTGTCGGAGGAGCAGGCAGGGAGAGCCAGGCAGCTTGCGAGCAGCGGGGGCACAGAGGGTCCCAGCACCAATAAATCACTCGCTGGCACCTCCATTAATTATCCTCAGCCTGGCAGCTGAGCAGGAGGGCAGGGTGTGCTCTCTCCCACATCCCACTCTCCTACCCGGGTGCATGCCCAGTCCCCGGTCTGGCAGCGTGGCTGCCCCAGGTCAGGACATGGGGGTTTATCACACTGGTCAGCGTTTTGATGAAGATCTGCTTTGCAACCACAAAACTCGCCTGCAACCTCGTGGCACCTGTGCCACATCGGGCAGCGGCTGTGCGGAGCTTCCCATCTCCCTTCAGGCTCCCCTCTCCCTGCTGCACTTTTACAAGCCCAGCAGCCTGCCTGCCTGCCTGTGTCTCCCCTGGGGACCTGCCTTGCGTCCCCGCCGGTGCGGCTGTGGTTTGCACAAACAGCGAAGGCCATTCAGACAGAAAGCATCTGGTTGCGTTTTGCATAAGTGGAAACCACAGCCCGGCCAAATGCACCCAGCAGCAAGGTGGCGACAGGCTGCAGCTAAGAGAGAGCACGTACAAACATGCATGTATATGCACGCGTGTGTGTGTGCGTGTGCGAAGGCACCCATCCCAGCAAACCCCCCCCGCTCACCTGAATAAGCTTTTCCACCGAGTCTCCAGATGGCAGGCTCTGCTCCTGAATCCCAAAGAGGTATGCACTAGTGTAAGTCAAGCCACTGCCCAGCAGGGTCACAATGTTCAGATTGGGGCTGGACATCTTCACGATCCTCCAGGAAACAAAGCAGGGAAGGCGGTGACAGTTACTGAGCGCCATGACCTGGCAGCACAGGGGCCAGGTCCCCTTACAAGGATGATGATGGCCATAAGGAATGCTTGACACACTGTGCCCCCACCAGCCCCTGCTTTTCACTCCTCCTCCAAAAGCTCAGCCATCGCCCCATGGTGCATACCCCAACCTCTCCCCTGTATTGCTGGAGTGCTTCACTATCCTTCAAGTATTCATTTTGCCCTACCCTGATACTCCTGTGGGACAGCAAGATCCCTTCTCCCCAAAACAAATGGGTACCAGGCTTGCCCCATGGCACCTCTACCTCCTGCATGGATCTGCAGCACAGAAAAGCATCCCTGAGGCAGCTTCAGCCAGTGTCTTTATGGACAAAACTGTGGGAAGCCATGGGCTTTTAGCAGCAAAGCAGACAGCATCACCACAGCCGGGTCTCTCTGGGGTAGCTGTGCAGCAGTGCCAGCACGTGCTGTGGCCACACAACCCCACAGCAGCACAGCCCCACGGCCACGCAGGTGACACACAGCACAGCGCCCAGTTCAGCCCCCCAGGTTCAAGGCCAACATCGTCCTCCACTGTCCTCTGCTGTAAAGGGGCAGAAGTGGAAAACCTCACCAAGGCGGCCTGGGGTGACTGTCCCCAGCAGTGAGCTTTGGGTACAGCAGCTACAAATGCCTCCAGGAACAGGCTCTTCCCACTGCTCCTTCCTTTGAGGAGACGCCTCCACCCTCGGCACAGTCTCAACTTCAGGAAGCTGCCAGCTACGTTCAGGTTACAGCTTCCCCTCTGTAATTTCACCCCATCACTCACAATCCTCTAACTGTATTCAGGGAGGGGAGAATCGACCTACCGATCTCTCCTGACCTGTCACCCTTCTCCAGCAAGCCCATCAAGCAAAAGCTGTAGCTCCTGCCACCCCCCCCGCATAGCTCCGTCCCTTCGATCTGCTGCTAAGTCATTGCATTTCTCTAGCCTTCAGCTCCTTCCTGGCTTGCTGCCTCGCAGACACAGAGCCTGCTGTTCAACCTGGCTCTGCCCCTCCCTGCCTTCCTCACCATGCCTCGGCCCCTGGGAAAGATATCCCCCAGCTCACCCTCCCAGCTGCATGCTGAAAAAGGTCTCCTTTGCCCTCCCAGGTTCACTAGGCAGACCCGTATTTATTTGCTGCAGCGCAAATAAATAACACACATTCGTTACAGCTTCGCTCTGAGAATATCTTCAGGGGCCTAAATAATTTGGTAATCAATTAAGGTGGCAACCAAACTCAACACCACTCTGCTTCAGTAAATCAAGTGCTTGAGACCGGGATGCAGGTCATGCAGCTACTGCACTGCAGCAGGCACGGGGCTGAAGATAAACCCTCATGAGCAGGACCTTCCTGACTGTACGGTGGTTGTAAAGAAGCATTAGCACAACCAGAGCACAGGAACAGCAGCAGCCCAGGCTGCACACAGATGAGCCTCTCTACAAAACAACGGCACATGGAGCACAAAGGCTTTGCTAGATGAAGCTTGGGAGAGGGATGTTTCCTTATGGTGAGAGACCAACGGACCGATGAAGCTGAGGAGAAGGCTAAGCTGACAGCAAGGCTAAGCGCTGGCTGAGGCAGTTTGAGCTACAAGGAGTGGCTGAGCCTTTTGCTTGATTTATTCTGCATTCAGGGGAGCAGGACTTTTTACATCCTCTGTGCAGACTGAACAGCACGAAGGAAAGCCTGCACTTCATCACCAGCTTCTCTCACCAATGGAGATCATGTTCCCCAAAAATATGGAAAACCACCAAGATCAAAAAAGATTAGCAATATCTTCAAACTACGAGTGGCCCAGCAGCAGGAAGGATACGTGCGCACTGTGGAGAGCACGATGGCTTTGCTCACGGGGCTATGCTGCTCAAAGTGATGCTCTCAAGACTGTGGAGTGGAGAAGCAGACCAGCTCTCCTTCTGCACACTCCTGTTGATGGTTTTATTGAATAGCACCTTCGGGATGAGACCACGCACTGCTGCCTGTGCTATGCCTGAGGGCATCCATGCTCCATCTTGTTCACAGCTCCCTGACTTGGGGAGGAAGGGAGCAGGCCAAGCAGGACTGTTTCCACCAGTGATGAATACTGGGTGTGATGGAGGAAGCTGCAATATCGTTGGCATTGCCCTTGCTTGCGCTGTGGTGCTCCTTCAGGCTTGTACCCTCCTGATCCTTAGCCGGCCATCAGCTCAGAGCCTGGCCCTGCAGGAGCCCAACCCCGCTGCCCCAGCTCAGGGGGGCTCTCACGGCAGAAGAGGGAAAAGCCCTTACCTGTTTTTCCTGAAGCGAATTGTGAAGACAAGGAAGAAGAGCACTAGCAGGACTCCTCCAGTCAGGAATGTCCACACAACTCCCAGGAGAGCAGCAGAGAAGGTCGGGGAGCTCTTCCCACTGCGGTCAGAAGTCTGGGGGAAGCAAAAGGGATGAGGAGGAAGAGGACATTGCTGGCATGGTCACTCCCACGGGTGCTCCTGCTCAGCCAGAAAGGACTCAAAACCACATCTCCCAAACTCCTCCTCATGAGCAGACACCCTGGCACTAGACCAAGACCCGCTGGCAGGGCTAAGGAGATGTGGGTAGACAGGACACATACTCTGCCACTTGCTGAGCGCACGGGAAGAGAGGGCAGTACAGGAGCCCTCTTCTTACGGCCAACTAGCCAAATACGTAATGAAGCCGTGCAAGCGATTCATAAACCTCAGGCAGCCCTGGTCATGGGAGAGGGGAAAATGGGTGATGGTTCCCCACTGTCCTTCTCTGGAAAGAAACCTCTGGAGAAAGACCTCGTGGTACCCCAGTTTGTAGCACGCTTCTTTGGAAAGTTTGGTAGGGCATCCTTGGCTCCCACCTTTACCCCTACATGCAGCAGATAACCAACCAGCTGGCTGACGTGACTGGGAGCCAGCAGCAGAGCTGCCAGTTGGTGCAGAAAACACAGAAAAGGGAGTGGGACAGCGTTTTTCAGCTGCGTTATGCAGTGACACACCGCGCTGGGCTCCACCCGTCTGCCAGCTGGCTGGAAACTAACTTGGTCCTAGGTAGACATCAGCTGAGAACTGGCTTTTGAGGGACACTCCCAAAGCGGGTATGATGGAGGCACCTCTCTCCTTGCACACAAGCGACCTTATGGTTTTAAATCTCCATTTAAAAATATTCTCTGCTATCTCCCTATTAACAGAGGATGGATAAAATGATCCTACGTGAAACAAGAAACCTATTTCCACTGCAGATCTGAAATACTTCAGCATTTTTAACAGGGCGTGCATGTGTGGGTTCGTTCACACATACTATATGTGCATGTTACTGACATCTTTTTTTTTTCTTTTCCTTTAAAAAAAGCATTACTTTTACTTAACTGCTGGCGCATCCCCTTTAAGGGGAAGGAGGATGCGGACTGAGCTGGGCACGCACACCTCCTCACTAACTTCTCTGGTGCCAAGTCCTTTCTCAGGTATTCCAGCTCACCTGCACACAATTTCTACAGCAGAAGACTATTTTCCCAACAGCTGCCACTGCCCCAAACTCCCAATTTTCCTTCAAGGTCTGAACTGTTTCTGCTTCCAGCCTTGCTAGAAATAAATCTAGCAGGGAGAAATAAGGCAGTCGTTTCGAGCCGATGCCTCGTCTCCCTCTTCCCCTGCTGGGCTCCATCTCCTCTGGGTGAGCAAGAACAAGGCACAATTTGGAGAATTAGAGCCAACATGTAATTCTTAAAACAAAAATGTGTCACTGCCATGTGAGCATGGCTCATCTGCGGGCTCCTGGCAGCTCACACGCTGGTGCCACGCTGGTCGCTGGGCTGCTGCGGAAGGCAAACCCCTGGCTGGGAGAGACGGCCAGCCAAGAGCCGATGCTGCTGCTGCTGCGTTATGCTGGGATACAGCTGCATGCACAGCTCAACCCCGCTTTGCAGCAGCGTGGAGGGATCCCTGGGGAGATATTCATCTCCCTCCTGCAAACTGCTCCCCCACCTCCCCTTCCCGCTCCCCATCCCCTGGGGGGGTCTTTTGGCTCTCTGGGAAATAAAGAACGAACCAGACAGTGGAGATGGTCAGCCACATCGGTCCCCCCACCTCTGCACCAGGACTCACTGTGCAAAAATCCCATCAGTCGGCATGAATCAGGGCCATCTTCCCACCTGCCTGGAGCTCAGAGGGGCTGACGGGGCTGCTCGGGGGCAGCACGAGGCCGTAACACCATCCTATTTCTGCATCCTGCCTGGTCGAGCCCGAGGGTAACGCGTGGCTTTTGTCAGCAAGGTGAGCAGGGCGCAGTCAGCATCCCGGGGCTCCCACACTTCGCTCCCAGCTGCACCCACCAGCAATATCTTTCCACCTCTGGCTGCTGCCGAAAGCGTTACTGCACACTCTTCCCACCAACCACCCAGGGATCAGAAACACCCCGTGGTCTCCACCTCTCCTTTCCCAACACACACACCCCCTCACCCCGACCGCTGTTTCCCTGGACGTTGATGCTACTTGAAGTTGATGGAGCGCTTCGTTTGCCGCTGAGCCGAGTAAATCCTGGCCCTAGCAGGGGGAATATTAATTGTAAGGCAGCTGCCAGAGCCAGAGGAGCCAAGCAGCTTATGGTCTTCTAATTAAAGGCCCATGGTCGTGCAGGACGTGGTGGAGAGCCGAGCGGGCCAAGCCTCGCTGGTCCATCCAGCAGCCTCACACGGAGCCAACTGCAACTAAGTGCATCCTGATGTCATTTCTACTGGCTTAGTGGTGGGGGGGAGGTACCATTTGTTATAGATGATGACTTTTAATTAAATCCTGCTCTATTCATATTTGAAAAGCACTTTGAAGTTCCAGGGGATGGGAAAGGTCAAGAGAAGAGGAGGCCATCCCAGGCCACTCCTAAGTGGCTGTCAAGCCGGCCGACACACGGGAGGGCTGCTTGACACAGCTTGGCTGTCGTGGCTGCTTCTTCACCTTCTGCCTAATTGCTGGGTGTCATCTAGGCAGGGCTTGTCTTGGAGGCCGTCTCAGGAGGTGACAGCGCGCAGCCTCCGGCTGGCCCAGGATTGCTTGGTGCCTGTGCCCCTGTGCCCCCCTCTCCATCCCTCCACCCAAATCCACCTCTGAGGAGCAAACGTCGTGCCCCAGAGCGCTCCCCCGCCTCTGTACGTACCACTGTGACAGTGCAGAGCTCCTGCAGCGCCCGCTGCTGCTGCTCCTGGCTGCCAAAACTGGAGCTGCCATCACAGAGCTCAGAGCAGTTGAATCCCGGCTCCATAGCACATCCTCAGCCGTCATCCAGCCGTACCTTCGCCCCTGCCGGAAGGACGAGGGTCGGCTTTCTCCAGTGAGAAGAAGCCTTTGGCATACGCGGGATCTCCCCCGTCAGCAGGGCATAGGGAAGGGGTCTGGCAGCCCAAGGCTGAGCTTACCCAAAGCAATGCGGTGCACATCCAGAGCCAGGATGGGGAGCGCCCACCTCCTGGTGTCCCTCGGGGTGTCCTCTGCGGCGAGGCAAGTCAGCACAGGGCGCAGGTCCCCGCGGAGCACAGTGGCATCCCGAGCCCTGCTACACCACCCTGCAAACCAACACGCACCAGGGTCATGGCAGCCCCCAGCCCCTACACCCCAGTTGCAGAGCCGAAACCAGGTGCCCTGCCGGTCTGAGCCAGAGCGTAGCACCCCGGCACCCCGAGCTCGCTGCAGCTTTCCTCTGCCAACGCATATTCCTGCACCAGTGCAATTTCAGGGCATACCTTTGCAGGCCCCCCCCCGGCCCCAGCAGCCACTGCTGGTTTATTGGCACGGTCCCTTCTTCCAGCAAAGAACCACCAAGCGAAGACAACAACAAACAGCAGCAAGTGTTGCCATCGCCTAATGGGACCTAAACCCCGGCCTGGGCGAGCAGGGGAGGAACATGCTTGAATGACACGCGCACCGAAGCGTTTTGGCCGGCTCGGCCCAAGCGGCAGCCTGAGGAGCGGGCTGTTTATTAAGGAGATTTAAAAGCCCGGCACCTCCATGCTCCCCATCCCTCCCGGCGCTCTGGCTGCCAGGTATTGTCCCCGCCTGCGCCCGCTCCCCTCACACCACCTTTGCCTCTGTTCCCTTTTTCATTTCTCTTTTTGGTGGGGATGTTAATAGGCCTCATTACCATTTTAGACATGAGGTCATACTTATCCTCAAGCATCCTTACTCAATTACCATTGTCACCGGTTTTAATTAGCTTCCAGTGCACGACCATAAGCAAGCCTCCCGTCGTTAGCAGCTGGGGAGGAAGCGCAATAGCTCACTCCCTATTTGCTCCTAGCAACAGGTGTGAGGAAAAAAATTATCCATATCGTGCTCCTCAGGGCTGCTCCCCAGCCGAGCATCCCCTGCACTCACACCCTGCGCCTGGCCGGTGCTCCATCCTTCCCTGCCGCTGCTCCTGACGCTTTGATCCCCTCTCCTCACAAGTCCTTTCTTTGGAAAAATTGCCATCATTACATGAGCAAAGAAAGAGTAAATTTAAAACAAAGGGTGGTCACCAGGACCTGGTCTGAAACTTGCTGTTCTTCACAGGGGATAATCAGGATTCAAATGCCAGAAAAGCTACAGGCGTCGTTCTCAGCTCGTGTATGCAAACTGATTTTCAGCTTTAGAGAAGTCGCTTACAAGTCCCAGCCTGAAAACGTCAGGGTCAGCGGACCACTCATCCAAAATTAGCAGTCACCTCTGAAGCAACAACCGCAACTCTCCCACTGGCAAAAGCCCCAACGTACCGTGGGTCTGGACGCCGTCCTGCCTGTGCCAGGACTGTCCCCAGCGCGAGATCAGCTCACCACGTCCTACAAATGCAATGTCACACATTAGCCAGATTTACAATTTTACACTCGTAATAGAGATTTTTTTCAAGAGCGCTGGTGCAACGCAGCTCCATCAAGCCTCCCTCTCTCTCTAGTTTGTAGTAAACCGTGGTGGCATTTCCCCCACAGCAGGACCACCCTCTGGAGGTGTCCATGCCCTTCATCGCGCAGGCTGAGCGATCGGACAAGGGGTACGGCTGCAGGAGATATCCAGCTGCTGCAGCGAACGCCAGGTATTGCAACAACGGTAGAAGGGCAGCGTAGAGGAGGAGACAGGCTCCAGGCGAACAGTTCAGAGATAACAATGGTAAATGAGATACCATGTGGAGGAGCTGCGTGCAGTGCCCGGGGATCGGGGTAGGAGAAGGGCACTGAACTTTTGACGCCGAGAAGACCTGCAGGCGAGTGCTGCCTGACCTCCCAAAGAGCTCAACTCCTCCCCATGCCCCCAGGTGTGCTTAAGGACAAGGGGTCTCCCTACAACCTCCTGTAACCTCCCGCCATGTTAGAGGGGGAGCCCACCTGCCAGGTGGACCAGTACCAAGGCGGGCATGAGGCCAGCAGGCACTGCTCTCCCATGGCTCACAAATGGAGATGTTTCCACAAGGAGCCCCCATCCCCCCGGGAAGCCACCCCTCGGCGGAGGGCAGGAGCCCTTTGGGGTCTCCCCAGCCACCACCCCACTATTCCGCAAACGGCTCCCGTGCAATGTGGATTACAAGCTGAGGCCAATTAGCGCTCATTAGTATGCAACAAAGCAATCACTAGTGTGGTTGTCGCCAAAAGGCAACAGGCATTTCCAGCCCGGCTCCTGCCTCTTGTGAGAGCCAGCAGGAACGCTGCTCCATGGCCTGGAGAGCATCCGAGGGGGACCGGTGCTGCAGGGTGTCACTGCCCTTCAGGGTGAGGTTGGGCGATGGCTGGGGGGACAGAGAGCAACACGGGTAAGAAAACACATCCTTAAAATGTGAGGGTCTCTTGAGGGCAGAGACTTGTGGGGTTTTGGGGGGGTTGGGGGGTTTTTTAAGGCCAAAATGCCCAACAATTCTGGTGGATCACTTCCAGAGCAGAATCACAGAATCGTTTGGGTTGTAAGGGACTTTCAGAGATCATCTAGCTCAACCCCCCTGCAGTGAGCAGGGACATCTTTCACTAGATCAGGTTGCTCAAATCCCCATCCAGCCTGACCTTGAATGCTCCCAGGGATGGGGCATCCACAACTTCTCTGGGCAACCTGTTCCAGTGCCTCACCACCCTCATGGTAAAAAATTTCTTCCTTATGTCCAACCCAAATCTACGCTCTTTCAGTTTAAAACTGTCGCCTCTTGTCCTGTCACTACGGGCCTTGGGAAAAAGCCTTCCTCTGTCTTTCTTATAGGCCCCCTTTCAGTACTGAAAGGCTGCAACAAGGTCTCCCCGGAGCCTTCTCTTCTCCAGGCTGAACAACCCCAACTCTCTCAGCCTTTCTCCACAGCAGAGGTGCTCCAGCCCTCTGATCATTTTTGTGGCCCTCCTTTGGACCCTCTCCAACAGGTCCATGTCTTCACTGTGTGTGAGTCCTCAACTCCAGAGCTGGACGCAGTACTCCAGGTGGGGTCTCACCAGAGCAGAGTAGAGAGGCAGAATCACCTCCCTCGACCTGCTGGCCATGCTGCTTTTGATGCAGCCCAAGATACAGTTGACCTTCTGGGTTGCCAGCGCACATTGCCAGCTCACATCCAATTTTTCATCCACCAGTATCCCCAAGAGCTTCAGCACAGGGCTGCTCTCAATCCCTTCATCACCCAAGAGGAGTTAGTTCTCATTTTCTGTGTTTGTCACTCCAGAAACATTAGGCTCCTGTTTGGGTAGTTTCAGAAGAAAATTCAGCTCCTAGAAAGAGGAAGGGAAAGGCTGAGGGCATTAACACCTCCTTGTGCTCCTGTTAGCCTGAACATCACAGAGGGAAAAGGGAAGCCAGAGAGTGATGCCGACTAAAAGTGGAATTTACTGTAATTTGATTTTCAAACAACGGACATGAGGGAACACGACGACAGCAGTTTCCGACAGCACGCACACCCTGTGGAAGCAATCACAGTGTCAGGTGAAGTAAAGCCCTTGCTCAGCCCGCTGGTTCTGCTTGCCTTGTTCTCCTCCCCTTGCCGCCCTCGCTCTCTGTGGTATTACATCTGCCGGCTGGTTGGGTTATAGTGGCTAGTATTTGGCCATGGCTGAGCATCGACATGATCCAACAAGCCTGAAGTTGATAGGAAACCAATGACTGGACCACATGAAAAACATTAGCACCACCATCTTGTAACGTAAAAAGGAAGCACTGACTGTTAAAAACAATATTCGGATAAAAGCAATTTGTGGTTACCTCAACGGTTGATCTTCAGGGCTGGAAAACCTGTTTCTTTAGATCCTTCGAGACCCAAGACTACTTCTCTACCAATGCTAAGCAAGACTAACGCATAAATATCCCTCAGAAAAGGTGCAGTTGATGACATCTAAATGCACATCTTGACTCTCTCTAAGTTTCTTCTTCCCTTCAAAACCTTTCTTTTGAAAAAGCAGAGGAAAAAAAACTTAGAGAAGCTGAAAAATTGATGCAGCATGTATGGGCCCAGAGCAGGAAGAAGGAACGTTTCACCCAACCGGTTCCTTTTGATCTAGCGTTGAGAGAGAGACTTCTTCCCAAAGAACAAGGCGATGTCACGGCTTGGTGAATCAAAAGGTGGAAAACTGAAGACGTCAAATCACAGACAACAGAACAATTGCATCCAGAAATGTGCCAGTTTTCATGAGCCCTGCAATCCTGTCCGGTCATATCAGCCCCGACAGAGAAATGGTACATGTACACCTCTGCCAGGGAAGAGCAGAGCACATCTGGAGAAGCACATCTGTTGGGAAGAACCTCTTGGGAAGACGGCTCTGTGGCCAGCTTTGCTGCATGCCGGAGAGACAGAGAAGAACAACCGGGGGAAGGAGCAATGCGCAGAGAGCAGAGCCACTCCTGCCGCCTCGGGAGGGGAGCAGGAGGACCTCGGCTCCCCATGGCGGGTCTGTGCTGCTACTACCACTCCTGATGGGAGATGGAGGTCTGCTGGTGGGGACCAGCCCCCGCTAGACAGGGCGCCGGGCCACACACTTAAAACGGCAAGTCATCCGGATAACTGTTCCAGCGAGATGAACAACATGAGGTGGGCTTTTGCAATTCAGAAGACGCTGGCACTTCTGAGACAGGCTCCTGCTTTTCCCTTCTGCTCTTCTTGTCCAACAAGATCCCTTCTTGTTTGACCTGAGAAACCTGCAATATTGCCAACCCCAAGGTGATCAAAAAAAATCACAAGCTAGACTTACTGTAACACCCCCTCCAATGGAGCTAGTTAAAAATTGTGAGTTAATACGCACAGCATAGCTGAAGCTTATCTTTAATTTATATTTAAAACTTCAGCAACTAAGTTTTCACATTTTCCCCTGCAAACACAAAAGGAAAAAGACAGAAAACCAAGAAACTCTGCTCATCACGTAATCCTAAAACCTGGGTTACAAAGCCCCAGTCCCCAGGAACACCGGGGAGCTGCAAAGCCATCACCCTACCTCTCAGGGACCACACCATGCTCTTGCTCCATCCCGCTCTTGGCCCCGGGATTTCCAGAGGCACCTCCAGGCCTCTCGGATATCTTCATCCCTGGCAGACAGACAGCTAGCTCATTGCACAGCCATGCAATGGGTCACATCACAGGGCCCAAATCAGGTCATCTTCCCACCCAGGCAGTGTCCCCGGCTATGCCCCTGCTCTGTGACCCATGCCCAGGGTATGGGTGATAACCACCAGGAGCTGCAGGACCTTGCTACACGCAAAGGCAGGAGGTGCAGGACAAGCTGCTTGTGTCTCCCAACGCACAGGGAGCTCACCGGGTGACTCTGAAACCTGAAATTCCATGTTGACTGAAGCTAGTTGCAATTTTGAAGCCTCCTATCTGTTTCTGATAGCATCTCCCATGATCATGGAGGCAATCGCTTCTGAACGCCAATCTTACTGATCACCCCAGCACTGCGTGTCTGTCCACTGTAGGTCCCTCAGCTCAGAAGGATGGCACCAGCCTGGCATGTTTAGCTCTGTGTCTAGTCTTTTTAACTTTTTAAATGCAGGTTAAATCCCCACCCAGTTCTTTCAGTTCTGTGGTTTACGTTTTGAATTTAAAGAAACCTCCATGCAAAAAAATTCATGACTTTTTTGAACCACCACGCAGTTCTGCAAGGAGCTGACTCACCAATCTCCCACCAGGGAGCTGATAAGGCTTTTAACTCTCTAATTGCTATGCAATGATAGGCATGTGAGAAATAGAGACAGACTAGATTGGAGATGCTCGAAGGAAGGAAAACTGGGAGGAAATACTGAGAGCAAGGGCAAGATTGCCACAGATGAAAGCACCATGACCAGAGCCGATGGGGAGGTGCGCCGAATGCCTGGAGCTGCCGCTGAGCAACCTCGTGCCACGCAAAGACCCAAGCCCTCCCATGTGCCCAGCTGTAGCAGCAGCTGAGCAGCACATGGATGAAATGAGTGTAAAACTCCAGGTTTCTGCCTCCCGAAGCATCTGGGAGCCCAGGGGATGGGACCCCACCGCCCATCATGCTGAGCTCATCTCCGCTTGCACCAGGCGGCTTGGCAGGGCTGCCCGCATAGTGCCCAGCCACTGTGGGAAACAGCCAGAAATGCCTCGTAAAGCTCCTCCCCGCCGAATTTAAGTGACACCATTGGTACCCCCAGGTGGAAGCCCACCTTTCTGCGGTGAATGAGAGAGGCAGCGGGATCTCTACTGCCAGACAGCAGCCTCATCACTCGGCGCTAAGGCGGGCGCAGCTCCCCCACCAGAAACGGGGCAGGGACATGCCCCAGGCACAGCTCTGAGAGGTGCGGTGCTGCTCCTCAGCCCTTTCCCATGCCCAAGCCTCTGCCCCCTGGCTGGAGGTTGCGGTGCGTAACGCCCCAGCAGCCACACTGCATGAACAATGAGGCCAAGCAGAGGTTTTTCACCACTTTGGGCAAAATCTTGGGGTTTCATTATTCCATAACAACTTGGTCAATCATTTCATTTATTAGTGGGAGACCACACCTGTAGGTGCTGTTCTGCCTCCACGGGGCAACCTCCCCATTTGTCCCCAAGCCCCAGGCCAGGAGGGTCCCCGTCCCCAGCACCGGGCATGTGGCCGATGACCTGAAAGCGGGCGGCAGGGGCTGCCCCTCAAAAATACATGGCCATTTCCATGCTGAACCGCACCTTCATCAGAAACAGCCCCGTCTGGCTGCAGGAGCAGACTGTGCAGCCACCATGCCCTGTGCCCACAGAAACACAGCTCCTGCCCACCATGCTGCCTGGTGCGCCCAAGGAGAAGAAACGTTGGAGGCGTGCAAAAATCCCCAAGCATCTGCTTCACATTTTGCCATCCCTGCATCCTG
Organism: Balaeniceps rex; assembly: GCA_013401315.1. Lineage (NCBI taxonomy): Eukaryota > Metazoa > Chordata > Aves > Pelecaniformes > Balaenicipitidae > Balaeniceps > Balaeniceps rex. The sequence goes on from VYZW01049492.1 coordinate 55,221, forward strand.
GGCAGCTGCTGCGGGGCAAGCGGTGAGTCCCCATCTGCGGGGCTGGTCAATCCTGAATCCCTGCCAGGGATCACTCCCGCATCCCTGCCCCACGGAGGCTGGCACCTTGCCGCAGGACAAGGATGCTGCAGGACACCCTGTTGTGGCTGTGTGATGCTCGCATTGCCCATTGGGACACTGACTCAAGGCACCGTGACAACGTCCCAGCGCAGCATTGACAGGTCTCAGTGCTCAGAGCCTGGGGTCCCTGCCTATCCACGTCGCTTCCATTGCCTATATGGTCCTCTCCTGCTTCCCTCCAGCCGCGAACGTGACCTCCTTCAAAAAACTGCCTTTTCCCAGGCCATTCCTATCAAATGCTGCTGCTTCCCACTTTGTGCATGCACCCTGATATGCTGCTCTGAGGCACGGCCCAGCCCTGAGCACCGCTGGCAGCTCCAGCATCCCTTGCACCATCAGCTCCCACTGCCTTCAGGGGGAACCGCAACGGGCTACACAGCTTTACGGGAAGGTGCAGCTTGCAATTTTTTCCTCTCTTAACTGTACCATCTTTAGAGAGCCGCCATGAATAAGAGGTGAAAAAGCCTGATGATTTAGTATTTTGATTTACAAGAGCGATCTACCTTGTGGTTGAGGTGTGTATGACTTAGTTAAAAAGCAGAGGCTCACCCCCACTGAAGCTGTTCGCTGCTGAGCTACCAAACACAGAGGAGGAAGAGGCCGCAGAGGGGATATTTTCATAAAGTTACATTTCAGATTGAGCCTATGCCCTCAAGAGCTCTCCGTTTCACAAGCTGGCAGAAAGGCACAGTTCATGCAATCAGACACCGGCCCCTCACAGCCTTTGCAGCACCAGCTTCTGTTTTCACAAGCAGGGCTAGGATGGCCGGGTTGCAAAGCTGGACAGCCGCAAGCATGGGGACAGCTGCTAACCCTAACAAGCCTGGCATCTTTTTTCTTTCTTTTTTTTTTTCTTTTAAATTTGGCAAGATTTTAGAAACCAAGTGACGTATTTTGTCCCCTAAAGAGGAGGCAGAACGGAGTGCCGCAGCTCTTTCACCTTGCCCCTGCTGACTGAACAGCAGGGAATATTTGCCCCTAGGAGTAAGATTTAATTCAAGGCTCTGAAAGCCAGAGATGTGCACGGTTCATCTATCGCACCTCCTGCGTACCACAGGCTGCCAAGCTGCACCCAGTGCAGCCTGAGCCTCGCTCAGGCTTCTCGTCCCTTTACTGGCCAAAGCACCCACCCCGTCAAAGGACAGGGCCACATCAAGGTTTCCACGAGGTCTGCTGGCTGGGGCTCTCTGCAGGTGGCAGAGAGGCTCGCTCAGGGGTTGAGAGGTGCAGCTCCAGAATTGGAGGCGCAACTGAATCTGGGTGGAAAGTGCTACTTGTAAACTGTGCGCACGCAGGGGCCTGCAACAAGAGAGGGGTATGCAATTCCCTGGCACCAGGTGGGTGAGGTGATGCGGCAGATACATCAAGGATGCGTAAGAAATGCCAGCTGCAACTCAACACTGACAGCTCCTGGTTACCAGGGATCCAGTTTCCTTGGCCTCCTCCCTGCCCCTCTCAGGCTGCAGAGCACCTGTGGGGCAGTGGAAAATCCAGGTCTGAGTGAGGACTCCATGAGTCGCCCTCCCCAAGACATGCCCGAGCCCTGGGGTGCTGCGCGATGCTCAACTCCGGCAGCCGAGGAGGAGCAAACGCACCGGATCCTGGAGTGCTTCCTGGGGGGCTCTCACCCCTAGCAAGCAGGGGCAGGACCATGGATCCAGCACTGGAGGGGCACACGGATCCCTCTCTCTGCGTCTCCCCCAAGGGGGCAGGTTGCACCGTGGGGTTGGTTGCAACCTTTCCTCCCCCCAAACTAAACTCCGCAACACATGCGGCTTGCCCAGGTAGCAGCAGTTTCATTAGAAGAAACCAACCAGTGCCGCAACTTCCCATCTTTGCATCCTGCAAGACGGCCCTTTTCTATAGCAAAGTGCCGGCAGGCTCCCACTCCCACAGCCGACTTCTACGCCGCTGCTTGGAGTGTTTGGGACGGTGTTTTCTAGACAGCTACAAAACACCGGCACAAGTCTGCCACCATTTCGAGCGCAGGGGTGTACTCTGGGCACCGCCAAGCCAGCGAACGGCAAAGGAGGAGCGCTCCATCCCCGAAATGCCACCCCAAACCTGGCCTGCCGGCCACCACCAACCCCCTGCCGCGGCGTGGGAGTGCTCGGGGGGGCCGCCACGTTTTCCCTCCGGCAACTGCCAGCCCAGCCCCACGGCCTCGCTGCTGTGGGCGCCTCGCAGAGCTGCACCCGCGGCACCTCACTTACCGCGGGGAAGGGGCCACGGGGAGCAAAAACACTCCAAAGCAAAGAGCTTCGGGGTAGAAAAGCGACTCGGGAGGTAAACTGCACCCCTCCACTCAGCCACCCCGCTCTGCTGCCGGGGCGGAGAGGCACGGCAGACCCGGCTGGAGCGGGGCAGCCCCATCCACCGCTGCTGGTCTCCCTCTCCCCAACCTTCCGCCCCACCCGAGACCCCGACCCACCTGTGGGGACGGCACCCGGGCCCGAGGTGCAAACCTGCGGGGCTGGCTGCAAGAGGCGCGGGCGGCTGGCTGCGCCCTCACCGGCCGGGCCGGGCCGCGCTGGGGCGGGCNCCGGCCCCCTTTGCGTCCGACCCGGGGCAAAACTTTTCAGCAGCGGGGAAAAACCCGGGAGCCGGGGCTGCCCCAGTGGGGTTGGACCCCGCTTCACGCCGACCGCCTTCTCCCCCAGGTTGTCATCGCGCCTGCCTGCTTCATACAACAGCAGTGCCACCCCCTCCCCAAAAACACCCGCCGTGCCCAGAGCCGGGGCGAGCGGGGACCGCCCCCCGGCACAGCCCGCTACCCCTCCGGCCCCGTCTGACCTGACCTCGACGCTGCGTCCCGTTAGCCCCACGGTCCATCCCGCTGCCCCATGGCAATGGCCATCGCCCGTCCCTGCCCCGCTGCTGCAGGTGGGGACGCGGCCCAGCCGGTAACCAGCCGTCTCGCTCGGGTGCTGCCTGCAGCTGAGGCAGCACAAAAGCTCCACGTCTGTGGCAAAACCGGCCGGAGAAGGTGAGTAAACGCGAGGGTGGCCAGCCTTGCGCTCCGTGACCCGCTTGTGCAGCTGGCTAGTGGTAGCCAACGTGACTACTGCAATAGGTATGTCTGTGTGAGCAACACTCAGTGTCATGTGGACAGACCCACCACCTCCCTCAGCATCCCCGTGCCGCCCATTTCCCTCTCCTGCCTCCCACAGCCCTGACGCCCTCATTAACTTCTTGCTGTCTCCCCACAAGACATCCACTCCGTTTTACTGGATTTTCTTCCCCAGCCCCAAAAGCCAGAAGCTCTTCTCTCCTGCAAGCACCAAAGTTTCCCTCCCAGCCTGCAGCAAAGTGCCAGGTACTACTGGAAAAATTTGTTTGCATGGCCATACAGGTTTTCTCTCTTTATACACTTCTGTTTACCTCATTATCCGACTCTCCCAGGCCTTGGCGTGAACGGTGCTAATTTTTCGCTCCTGCCCATTCCCAAACCCGCAGAGTCGTGGACCAGACGCAGCCTTGGTCCAAACGGGAGCGGAGAGGTTTGCGCAGCCCTGTTAGGCGTGCTGTGCCACGCAGTGCTGTTGTAAACACATGGACCCATTAGTTCCCTAGCCAGGTAAAAGCATCCAGTTTGTGGCCACCGGTTTTGGCAGCAGCTCCCACCCCCTTTTACTAGATTGACCGATGTCCCAGATGAGAAAGCAGGGAAGCTGCAGTAGGAACTGCTCCGCTCCCTTTTCCCATCCTCTTCTGAGGGAAAACGGAGGGATGTGCCCTTCCCCAGCGTGTCTAATACATTGCCCTCTAGAAAGTGTTTTCCAGCCTGGGCACCGACGGGTGACAAAGGGGTCAGTCCTGGAGCTGCTGGTGGAGCGGAGGGTCATGTCCGGAGCAGATGAAGGAGCTAGGAGCCTTCTTACTGCCACGTTCAAAGGAGAGTGAAAGAGCCCCTTGGAAAGCCTTGAGAGACCAAGGTCCAGCCCTGGTGGCCAGCAGTCTGAAAGCTGGAGGCCCTCACATGGATTAAATCTGTATTTTGGCACTGGAAGCAGCACCTCAATTTGCAGAGGCACAGAGCATCTGCAGCTCACAGTGGCTGTGATGAAGGTCCCCCGTATCTCAATATCTCTGGAAATCTGATTTCTTTTAAAACATGCAGGCTCTTAGACTGGACTTACCAATCTGGTCTCTGCCTCCGCAAAACCAGGATCATAAACCGAAGCGTATCACAACAAGGAGGGAGGGGAGAGGAGCGGGAACGTGACTGTTCACACAGAACCAGGAGCTAGGTGCCTTATTTCTGGTTCCTCCCGATGCCAACAGAAAGCACTTGTGTTGCCCCACTGACTCATGCTTATTACTAAGCTCCTTGTAAACAGCGATAACAAGAAATCACCGCTTTGTCCGTGCTTTGGTTTAGCTCCTGGGTTTAGCGCTCAAAAAAAAATCAAAGCTCTGGGGGTATTGACATTTCCATGGCACCTGTTACAGATGCGTGCACGTGCGTCACCTCTTATTGCTCACCCAGCAGAAGAGGGACCGTGACCTCATCCCGGCGAGCTCTGCAGCCCTCCAAGGGCTGGGGCATCCCTCCGGTTGGCACGTGGCATTGTCAAACAACACCCAGCTGTGGCCAGGATGTTAGGGACTCCAGGAAAACACCTGGGTGTTTTGTCTGGAGGCAGGAAAGCGAGCGCTGTGCTACAGGTACGCACCAAGGAAGGATTTGTGCTGCTGGGCAGGCAGGAACAGGAGTCCTCAGAGGTGCCAGTGAAGGCAGAAAGCCCATCGTTAGGGTGAGTTGTGTTATTATCTCTGTGGAGACGAGGCCCCTTTCATCCCAAAGGATCCTGCTGTGCCTAGAGAGCAGTCAGTAACCCCGTATTGGGAACACATCACCCCACACCAGCGTATAACTGGAGCCCAGCGGTGGTGTGGCTCAGCCTGGGGCTGGGTCCTAGGAAGGGGAAGCAAAAGCTGAGCTCGGTTGAAATTGCTGGGGGAGGTGGGATGCGGTTTTCTCCAGCTGTTTTCCATGGTTCGGCTTGGCTCATTCCCTGCTCTTTTTAAACATCTTGTTGAAAAGTTAGACTGCAGAGCTACCCAGAGAGGCTCAGTGGCCATCACAACACTGCTCGATAGGAAAGATAAACCACCCGCTCACACCTCATCACTGCTCCTCTGGCTCTTCATCCCCAGCACCTCCTTCATCCTGCATGGAGCTATTTATGCACTATGCCTGCTGGATCCTTCTTGGGAGTTGAGGTTGCCTGAGACACAGCACCTCCTTTTGGAGGTATGGCCCATGTCATTTGCTCCAAGATGCATACAACGATTTTATATTTACTTCAAGTTTACTATTGAAAAAAGTGGGCTTGGAGCTGACTTTTGTGGAATGAGACCCCCTGTTTGCCAGTCGCTAGCAGTAATACCTCTCTTCTGGGGTCCGGCAAGTAGCAGGGTTTCAGCCCATTTAACACATACACGTTGTCCATCCTCAAGAGTTCACATTCAACAAGAGGGTCGCACAGACTAACATCAGAAACAGCCTCTATTTTAACTACGCCTTTTGGTCATCTGCTAAACTCTTCTTAAGCAACTCACTTTTCAGTCAAATTTCACTAAATTTGTCTAAGTTTCCTTCAGAATGAACAGCAATTTGTATTTTCTTCAGTCTCTTTGAAAATCCAAATTCATATATGACTACCTATGACTGTCCTGACTTCGCTCACGTTGATTGTGATGAGGCAACTAACTGCTGGTAGCTCAGCGACGAATTTTTTACCCATCACCATGAATCTGAAAGGGAGACAGCATGTGCTGGATGGATGCATCCTCTGCTGGGAAATTATCATCCAGCACTCTTAGAAACTCTCATGAGACTTGGCTGTGTCCTGCAGGCAATCTCCACAGATGTGTCCTAGAATTAAATTATCTATGCAAATACAGTTTTCTTTTCACACTTTGCAAATAAGCCTGTAGAGAGACATCCGTCCTGGGCCTCGTTTGGTGAGGTAGTCAGTTATACACACAGGCGTGCGCAGAGTACTCCCTCTTGGGCTTTACTAATTAGCACGTTGATCTACATACAGTCTGCTCCGAGATACCCCTCATTCTAAAACAGGTAATGTTGCCATTAGCATAAAGCACCACCCTTATCTCTTTCACTCATTATCTCCTTTCTCAGCATGCAGTAGCCAGCAGTTGTAACATCTCCGTTAAAGAGAGCATCTGGCCACACTTAGGCAATACCAGTTTTGTCCAATTCATTCTTAAAAGTGAAACTTTTTCACTTTTTCCTCTAATTGACAAAGTTCTTATTCTGGAATTTAAACAACTGAATATTTTCTTCTTTTCATATACCCGCTTAGTCCATGGTCTCTTGAGTTTAAACTGTTGAAGCTCTTGCCCATTTGAAGATTCTCTTTGCAGGGTTCGTTGAAAGCATCCTGCCTATTCCAGCCCATTTCCAGGCCGTGAGGCTGGGTGCTGGGCTTTGGACAGGCAGGCCATCCCATAGCACCACCCCGTCCCCACAGACCAGGGCTGAGTGCTCCACACAACGCAGCCTCTCAGCGAACACCAGACGCTGCTTCGACCTCCAGGAGCTTCTATCCTCTCCTCCAGCTCACAGGAACAGGACCTTTTAGATGACCACTTGGACTTTCTACTACTTTTCTGAGGTTCCTGAAGTCTTGAATAATCTCTTGCTATTCCCACACCACCCTGTTGGCTTTGTGACCCTTCCTGAATGGGCTCTTCTTAACTCCTCTTCATTGTCCTTAAGGGAAGCTGTCCATTGTAATTGCTCACCTTATTAAGGCAACTGGGGACATGTGTGGGCCACTCTTGCAAATTGAGCCAAAGAGGGAACTCAGGGAGATCCAACTGCTTGCTCTGTTCCTCCTAATACATCCTGGAAGAGCCTCCATTCAGATGGTGAAATCTCTGGATTTCAGAAGTTAGGTGCAGCTGAGGACAGCAGTATGGACCAGGTCACATTCCCTTTCAAGCCTATTTTCTGTGCTTCCATGAACTGCTTTAGGATGACTTTGTAACTTACTCCTGCCACAGCAAATGATGAGGCTGGTTAGTGCTGCTCCATCCAGGGCAAGGAAAAAAAACTGCTTTCTTTGTAACACACGGCCCTGCATCTTCCCAGATTTGAAATAATCTCTCAGAAAGATGATCTTACAATCTGTGTGTGGTTCATGTGGACCCCACTGTTGCTAGGTGGACAAGCCAAGATCTTAGGAGTGACCCAGGTGAGGACAGGAATAGGAAAAAGTGGGGAGAACCAGAGGAATCCAAGGAAAGACTTCAAGAATATGGTGGAAGAAAAGCACCTACTGGTAGCATGAGACCCACATCCCCTTGTAGGCAAAAGCTATGGCACTTAGAACATGTCCACGGCAGGGACATCAGCTCCAGTGCGGTTTCCACTGTCCTTAGAACTGAAGCTCACTCCCACCGGTGAAAACTGTTTTGCTAGTAGTGATAGCTAGTGCTACACACTACTCATCTTATGCGAAATAAGGCTAAACCGAGATTCACCTGACACCAGGGGGTTAGGTCAGAACGTCACTTGGGCCTGAGATGTGACCTCTTTCCAGCCACCGTTTGGCTAGTTCCCTGTAAGAAAGGAGCTGGTGCCCGCTGCCCGTGGAAAGGCTGGTCTGCTTCAACTCAGCCTGATCCTTTCTGCTTCACCTGTTAAGCAGATCCATGGGGTGTTGAAAACTCTCTGTGAAGACTTTCTGAGCCTCGCCAGTGGCAACGCTGGATGGGGATCAGCCCGCCTGCAGACGGGGCAAGGGGGGCTAGACCTGCTACAAGAGCAAGGCAGCTGGTTGGAGCAAACCCTCTCTCAGATGTGGGAGAGAGGTTGCAAACCTCTTGTAAGTTGGTTTCCCACACGCTTTCTAATTTTTTTGGGGGGGGGATAGCATCAAGGGGAAAACATGTAGTTATGAATTAGGTACTGTGCCAAGGAAAAGGGGACCAGGGTAGGGTTCCGGAGAAAGCAGCAGACTGACCCTACGCCGCAATGTGTAGCCAGAGCATAAGGGAATCGAGGGAGGCTGTGACCAAGCTTTCTGGTGGAGGAGGCACCAAGTACCTATCTGGCTCTGGCAAACAAGGATGTTCACACAGATTTAGTCTCAGGACTCTGAGACAAACAATTGCCTCATCTTTGATGAGATCCTCTCCAACTAGTTAGGACCATTCCCATTTTTAGAGTGATATCCTAAGGGAACGAGGCTTATTCAGTGCACGTGTTTGTCTGTCCAGCATCCCCTCTTCACCAACCATTTTTAAACCACCTGACAAATTGCAACAAATTTAACAGTGAGCTGGGAGTCTCAAAGCTATTAAGTTTCTACAAGTTCCAGTGACTGGATGGGGAGAGAGAAACCTGGTGAATCGTTCCCTCTCCCACTCCAGCGCAAGGAAGGAGCATGTGCACAGCTTTTATTAGACAGCGGCAAATCCCTCTCACAGGGACGGGATCAGGCAGAATCACACCTTATGGCAAGACAGAGGGTCTGCTGGTGGGAAGACAGGGCATCCTTGGCTGAGCTGCCCACAGAATGACATGTTTTCTTTACCATAATATAGAAAATAGGGAAAAAAACCCAAAGAATCAAGCGGTTTTCTGCTTGTTGTTTTTTCTACTTGTAGTTTCCATTGGAAACTTGGTTTTCTCCAGTCCCCATTTTTGGTGAGTGAATGATTTATGTCCTCCAAGGTCAGATGGTGCTTCAGTGAAAGACCAGGGTACCTGGGTGCCACACTTCAGAAAAGACTGCAGAGGACTGAGCTCCCGAGGGACCAGCTGAGGTTTGCCCAAGCCCAAGTGCATGCTGACGCAGGATACGAGGAGTTTAGCTAATTTTAGGTAAGGGACTGGTCATGCCAGATGCAGTCAATAAGCCTGCCCGCTCCTTCCTTTCATACCGAGTCTCGGTGTAGGATGTTTATTAAAGGTTTAGCGTGACCTGGAATGCAGGGGAAGCATTCAGCCTCTTTGATGCTAATCTGAACCACCAAACCTTTTAAGGTTCACTTAGTGCTGCCAGCAACACCCAACCCCAGCAGTGATTAGTGGTCTTCTGGGAGGTATCTCAGCCTCTTAGGATTTGACAGGGAAACAATAAAGTCTGCAGTGGAGCCGAGTTTCAGCTGTGCCCGTCTGCTAAATAACAGGTGGTAAATGATAGTTTCCCTCAATTGTAGCAGTTCGTGACTACTCATGAAGTCATATAATGATCTCACCTCAGTTATTCACCATGTTCTTTCTTCTACCTGGCACGGTGAAGATGTTTTTCTTTCTAACAATAGAGAATAAAAACAAAAACAAACCCTTTTCTATTAATGCAGATCTAACACACATGCAGTGCACAACAGAAGCATCCCTTGTTCCTGGCTCTAGCTGCCACATCTGAAGCATTTTTCCTTATAAGAGCTGGAAAGACAGGCCACCACCTTCCTTCTAAGGAGGTCCCTTGTCACAGCAGGGTCCTGGAACTTGTCTCCCTGTCTGCTAAGCCCTCTGCTGCCAGGCAAGGACAGCACATCCCTGTTTCTGGATCCCCACAGTCAAGGAAAACCCTTGCTCATGGCAGTCCCTAGAGACAAAGACTTCAGTCTGAGCCTCAACCACATGGAGCAGAGCATGTTGGTGGGAGATGTTCATCACTCAATGTTTGTTCCTGAGGCTGGTGGGAACGTGTTGAATGAGGAGGTTCCCACACCCATCCTGAATGGGCCATCCTGGAGCAGAGACCAGCTGGCTGCATCCTTACCCATCCCCATGGGGATGGCTACGGCAGGCTGGAGGCCAGTGATGGAAGGTGGTGTTTCTGGCCTCACTAGGAAGAAGAAGAGGCAAGAAGAAGGAAGGACAGAAGGAAGAAAGGCCACCAACCACTTGCACAAGCACTGTGGAAAAGCAGGTCCATGCGAGTGGGGATCCTTGCCAGAGTGGACGTATGCGCTGGCTGCCAGAGAAGGGACTGCAACGTGAGGAATGGAAGGGAAAAGGAGTACGATGGGGTCGTGGAAAAATCCTTATGCAAAAGAGAACAACGAGAGAAGAAAGGGGTGCTGTGCGGAGGCAAATGGGAGTAAAGATAGGCCAGTAAGGCTGAAAAGCTGAATCAATATGCTAAATCAACGCGAAGCCTCGACTTTCACAAGGGCAGCGCCGTTGACTTCAGAGACAAAGGCAGAATGGGTTACGAGAAACAGGGTCAGGAAATGGAAGTTACCACCATCCACACTTTGATATCTGTAATAGCAAGAATAATTTAGTAACCTTGAGTTCAAGGAAGGAACCGGGGCAGGTGGGAAGGTAAAAAGAGGACTCTGAAGGAACTGACACACGCCCCTGGCAGCAAATACCTCTAAGAAATCTGCCAAGTCAGGAGAAGACCAGGATGTCCGAAGAGCAGCAAGCGCAGAGATGGCGAGTAGCATGGAGAGGGCAAGGCAGCTGAAGGGAGGACTGCTGTGGAGTTGCTCCATGCCCAGGGTGTAATATTCATTTATGGCATCAACACAAGATGTTGGACAATGAACTTACGTGGTGGGGAGGACAAGCACATCCTGCAGAAAGAATAGATTGAGCTTTAGGACTTGAGTAACAGTGGCTGAATGACATTAAACACCACCAGGTTTAAGGGCGTGCTTTAAGATAGGCCACAACGTTGCTGTAAGCCAGGAGTTCGTCAGCTGAAGGCAACAGAGAAAGGGGAGCAGGAACAGGAGGAGGAGTGATGACTGAGAAACAACAAGGCAAATGTAAGCCAGGCATGCAAGGAAACAATTGTTTCTTACTCTTTGTAAAACCTGGCACAAACAAATTTTAAAAGCAGAACTATTGTTTCAAATAGGACGAGAGGAAATGGCCTCAAGTTGTGCCAGGGGAGGTTTAGATTGGATATTAAGAAAAACTTCTTCACTGAAAGGTTTATCAGGCACTGGAACAGGCTTCCCAGGGAAGTGGTCGAGTCACCATCCCTGGAGGTATTTAAAAGATGGGTAGATGAGGTGCTTAGAGACATGGTTTAGTGGTGAACAGGTACAGTTGGACTTGATGATCTTAAAGGTCTTTTCCAACCAAATGATTCTGTGATTCTATGAAATGCGGCTTTGCAGCAGCTTTCTGTGGATGCGCAACACACGATTTAACAACCGCTTAAGTACATCTTATCCTTGATCAGCACTGATCTAAATATGCCCACATTTTACTCCTAAAATACAAGTCTCATGATAGATTTTCCATGGGCTTTAAAGTTGTTTTGGATCAAGGACGTGTACCTCAAAAATCACAGATCTCTAGTACAGAATTTTTAACTAAGCTTTGAAGCACTTTGATAAATAAGCTCACCACTTTGTTACCACTAAGAAACTCAAAGCAGCGACTGCAGATTGTTTTACCCCAACATTTAGAAACTGAGATGGGAAAATATTTTACAACCCACAACAGTTTTTCTTGCTGTCATTTAAAAGCATTATAATCACAGACTTCATAGAGCGACACACACCAGCCCTGACACTGTGAACTGCTCAGTGTCTCTGAAGGTTTTGAAAGCCATTCATCATGGGCTGCTTTAAAAATAAAAGAAACACACCTTTCTTTCCTTAAAATAAAAAAAAAGGATGCCTTTGAAAAGTTTTATGACTAGATGTTCACCAATGAAATTTGGATAGAGAAGACACTTACTACTGAATAAAAGATTATGAAAACATTTGTCAGCTTTTTTCACCTTGGAGAATTATGAAAAAAATTCATGACAAAAGCAACAGGACTTTCAAGTTTGAAAAGGTTGTTTCTGTAAAAGGAAAGGGGAGAGGAGAAGGGAAAGTCATTGCTGAAATGGTTGGGCTGCCACGTAAAATTCAACAGTCAGGTGGAAACCTCTCAGATCTGGGATGTTCAGGCATGTTACGATGAGGAGAAAACATGGGCAACTGAGAACTTTTTTACCACTCTAACCAGGAGTGCCGGCATTGACATCTGCTCATAAAACACCAACTCCGCTTCTGCAACAATTAGTTAAACCCAAGGGTGTACCAGGTTTCTGGGAAGTAGGTTTGGTAAAATACAGTACCCTGGCACCTGGAGCAGTAGCAAAAGATGACTGGAACAGTCTTTTCAAATGCCATTTCAGCCTGTCAGCTGCCAGGCTGTTACTCTGGACTTCAGGAATTAATGCATTGCATGAACAAAGTTACCGTGGACCCATGCCCACCTCCTGTGGTTGCCTGGACCAGGACTACAACTGTTACAGTTGTCTGGAGAGCCTTTGGAAGGATGAAAAGGTTTTCCATTGCTGATGAACCAGCCATCATCTTAAGGATTTGCTGGGTCATGATAACCATGAACCTCCTCATCATCCCAGATATTACTGGAGGATTCATCTGTCGGTGCATTAATATGATCAATGTGAAATAACTGTTTGTGAGGCATATTTCCATATTTCCAACTTGCTACATCCCTATCCATGGAAAAAGCAACAGCTGTTACCTTTACACACGATGAAGTATGTTCTGCCTCTATCCATAGGCCCTGTATCACGCCACCATTGCTATTTAAGTGATGTCAGACCAGAGCAGATATGCCTCATTTTGTCATGTCAAAGTATCATTAGGCTTCACCTTTGTCCCCAGAAAGCTGGGGACAACACTACAATGGTTTTAAAAAAGCATCAGGTGAGACTTAGCCTCACGAGACACTTGTGATGTACAGGATGGTATAGAAGGCATATTCCATACATTTGTTGAAAAGCTACAGCTTGTCTGAAGAGGGACTGGAGTTCAGAAAATCCCATTAAAGAGGATGTTCCCTCCTCACTCACCTGTTTCAGAAGCCACCTTCAGACCCCATGACGAATGGCACAGATCACCATCTTGCGTTGTACTTTTGCCAGGAGACCACAAAGGATGTTGGAAGGTGTTCTCTGTTGGGAGACCCTTGGTTCAGAAGCTGGTATTGGGTACGAGGAATTATCCAGGGGTCTATGTTCCTTCAATCATAAGAGGAACCCTCACAAAACTTAGGTAACTGGTAGCGTGACACAGCAGCGACACTTTTGCCACCCATTTTCAATACGCTTATCAAAGGTAGTCACCTTGGAGGGGCAGATCCGCCACTGTGGGAGCAGAGCCCCTCTGACAACCCTGAGCAGAAGGATGCAGCTGCTGGGGAATCTCTTCTATTCAAGAGAAATGACCTTTTGGATGCAAAAGCTCAACTGCATAATGGCAAAGGCACCTGCCATTTCCTAAGCCTAGGAGGCACCTCACGTAAGTCTCTCTTGGTTTTGCGTGCACTGCTCAGCCAGGGCTGTGCCTCCCCCGGACCACGTAGGGATGTGTGCTTTTAACACCCTCGCTAGCAGCCTGGCCAGCTCTCAGGATAGCTTGTTTTTGGGACAGCCACCCACACCATCAGCACTAATTACAGTAACTCCCCCTCCCCTTGCACATGCATTTTTCCATGCTGTTGATGGAAGACAAACCCTGCTAATCCCCTACTGCGCAAGCGGCACTGCGTTGGGGCATTTACATGCAACTGGTGCAAGTAAACAAGCACAAGCTCAGGCTCCTCCTTGCTGTGGGAACATGCTGGCCCTGGGAGATGCCCTGCCTGCCTTTACCCTCTTTCCCAGGGGGAATTCACTAGCTACAATCCCCTGCTTGAAGTGGGGAGCACAGGAGCAGGAATACACCCCATCAGGGCTTTGCCAGCCACTACAATGCAGGCCAAATTTATAGCAATAAAGCAGAGCAGACACATACTTTTAAACTCCACATGAATAGGGTAAGATGCCCACAGGCCTTTATCAAGAGATGGAGAAGTGAACGAGATGCTCCTGGACGTGCTCCACAGCAGTTTTCTTCCTCATGGCCCACAGTCATAGAGACCTCAGAGTGCAGGGATGAAAATACGCGCTGCCGTGACAAGCCTGGAGTGCGCCAGTCAGCAGCATTCGATCAAGGAAAGATTTTTGCCTCCTAAGGCCATACTTCTCCCCTCCACATACACACCAAACGAAATTTGCTTTCCTAAAAGCACTACGAAGTGTTTCTAGGCAGGATGCTTGGAGGGCTGCGCTTGGGACCATGGACGAGCCGTGGCCAGGTGCCCAGGCTTTCGGGGTGGGCTTTCCCTGCAAACCATGGCAAAGGGTCATCTCTGAACAGGTTTTCAAAGTGCAAGGCAGCCAGATGGGGTTGCAAGTTGTGAAAGACCAACATAAAGTTTCAGACATTCCTGGACCATTTCAAAACGTGTTTCGACGAGCCCAGTCACATGGGGTTTTTTGCAAGGCCTTTTATGATTATATCTCTCAGTAGAAGACTCGCGACTGCTTTAAAGAAAGAAAGAAAAACAAACAAAAAGATGCAATTTAACTCCAAATATCTGAAGAAAGTAACTAGGGAACCCAATTTGGGAAACACACTGCAGTGCTTATTTGAAGATAAAAACCACTGCTGCAAACCACTCCGGTCTGATTTAGATTATAAAGGGTGTTTGGCTATATAAATGCAAGGGATGTTTTAAAATCTTCCAGCAAGCCCCTTTCAGCAGCACCACACACAACAAAAACAAAGTGCTGGGTTCAGCCAGTGCTTTCACCAGCCCCCTCCGCCTGCGGGGAGGTTTTACAAGCAGGGAGTTGAGTTCGGGGAGCCCCGCGGACCCTCTGACCGAGAGCAGGGCAATACACGGGGAAACAAAGCACTGCCCTCAGCAGCTCGGAGGGATCCTCTGCCAAGGAGGTACGAGAGTTGCAGTGACCTCTTCACCTGACCCAAAGGATGTTCTCTCCAAAGGCCAGACTTCTCCCACCTCCCAAAAAAATACCAAAAAAATAGCAGAGGGGTGTTAAGGGAAATATAAGGTCCCTTACTTCTAGTGTCCAGCTCTGCATCCACACTCTTCCCATTCCCATGATCTACTAGCTTGGTGAAGACTTGTTCAGTGTCATCCTGCTCACAAACAGAATCCATTAAGTCATCTACACCAACCATGTGGCTGTTGTTCCTGAGGAACAACGGGGCTGCCCTCCCCAGAGTTAATAAAACAGCATTTGCAAAGCAAGGCTTTGGAGAGCAACCACATAACGTTGTCTGGAACAAAGGACAATGTTTGCTCAGTATTAGGCACGTTTGTTATAAAGTCGCTTTTGCTGTGGATGCCAGGACCGCCAGGAATTACGGAAAAACATTTTTCCACCATGGCATTTTCCTTTCCCATCCATTTTCAAAGCCCTAAGGCTGAAATTTACTCTTTCAGGGACAACCACCAAACAAAACACTCCCACACCTTTCATACAGGTCCTTTCACCAGCAGTAGACGTTTGTGTCCTTACTGATGTAAAGGGTGATACACCGACCTCCTGGGCTTCAGCTTGTGACCCCCTGCCCCGACACAAACCATCATTCAGATGAAGGGTTTGTTTGCCCTCCCAACTTACCAGTTCCCCAGCATCCGTGTCACAGCACAGGCAAGGACCTTGTAATACTCCTGGTCTTGCACGTTCCCTTACACAAGCAATGGTGCAGCTTAGTGAAATCATTGATTTGCCAACATGCCAGCAATGATCTTTGGAGACGTGTAAATGGCAGCCAGCCTTGCGGGGCTTTGACACTCTGATCAAAGTGTAATATTTAGGATAAATGTACAACTTGCTAATCAGTACTGACTTCAGGTCCTGCTTTTTCCACAGAGTCAAGAAGGGGTTACAGACAGTGTTTGGACAACACTCTGATGATACGTTAATCCTTTGCCAGTCTGATAGCAAGCTTTGAGCTGCCACCGGTAAGTCCCAGGCCAGGACAAAGAGAAAGGTCCTGGGTGTTCCCCGGGTGACCAGTCCTTGAACTGACACCAGAAGAGCTGCACCCTCACCTCGCCACAAAAGACCAGTTGGAAGCAGGACTTGGGCTCTACTATAAATTACCTTCCCCTCCATCCTAAAAGGAGCTTGGCTGCTGTTAAATCTCCTTGTCAAAACTCTCCACTTTGCTGGCTGGTGGGAGAGGAGACCGCAGCAAGCTGTAGTACAAGAACACAGGCTCTCAACCCTCCTCCGGTAAGTCACCATAGAGCAGTGGCTATTGGAAAGGGAAGAGACACTCGGACATGGCATGCCATCTCCAGACTGTGACTATGGGTGCAGATGGCCCTGGCCTTATTCAGTGCAGCACTAGGACTAACTTTCTTCCAATAATTTTTTTTTAAATGGTTGGCAACTCACAACCTTAGTGCAGAGGAAAAGGTGCATACATTCGGCTCTAGCTGTCTTGGCCACCTAAGGCAGTCCACCTGAGTAGGAAACATATAGCCCTACTTTATGAAGAGCACTTCCAAAGCATTGACATAATGTTCCCTTTTAGATCTGTGCAATTCTGCATGAGCCAAAAATGTCAATTTGACATCCTGAGCATCTGCTTCAGGCATCTACATAACTCATGTTTCATTTACACTCTTCTCATTGTGTTAGTACTAAAAGCAGAGAAGAAAGTTTGAGCGCCAAGATTTGCTCCTTGAGATTAGAAGATGGGCAACTAATGTCAGGAAGACGTTGGGGCACTTGGAGAGACTTCTGCACTAGGAGGAGATTATAGCACCAGAGGCAGATCAGGGAAGATTATGGAGTGGTTCATCTTGAGTGCCATCACGCAGCACGTGCAGGACAATCAGAAGATCAGGCCTAGTCAACACGGGTTTATGAAGGGCAGATCCTGCTTGACTAACCTGATCTCCTTCTATGACAAGGTGACCGCTTAGTGGATGAGGGAAAGGCTGTGGATGTTGTCTACCTGGCTTCAGTAAAGCCTTTGACACCGTCTCCCACAGCATTCTCCTGGAGAAACTGGCTGCTCATGGCCTGGACAGGCGTACTCTGTGCTGGGTTAAAAACTGGCTGGGTGGCTGGGCCCAAAGGGTGGTGGTGAATGGAGTTAAATCCAGTTGGAGGCCGGTCATGAGTGGTGTTCCCCAGGGCTCAGTGTTGGGGCTAGTTCTGTTTAATCTCTTTATCAATGATCTCGATGAGGGGATCAAGTGTACCCTCAGCAAGTTTGCAGATGACACTAAGCTGGGAGGAAGTGTTGATCTGCTCAAGGGTAGGAAGGCTCTACAGAGGGACCTGGACAGGCTGGACCAATGGGCTGTGACCAATTGCATGAGGTTCAACAAGGGCAAGTGCCAGGTCCTGCACTTGGGCCACAACAACCCCATACAACGCTACAGGCTTGGGGAAGAGTGGCTGGAAAGCTGCCTGGTGGAAAAGGACCTGGGGGTGCTGGTTGGTAGCTGACTGAACATGAGCCAGCAGTGTGCCCAGGTGGCCAAGGCGGCCAACAGCATCCTGGCTTGTATCATGAATAGTGTGACCAGCAGGACCAGGGAAGTCATCCTTCCCCTGTACTCAGCACTGGTGAGGCCGCACCTCAAGTACTGTGTTCGGTTTTGGGCCCCTCACTACAAGAAGGACATTGAGTTGCTGGAGCGTGTCCAGAGAAGGGCAACGAAGTTGGTGAAGGATCTAGAGAACAAGTCTTATGAGGAGCGGCTGAGGGACCTGGGGTTGTTTAGCCTGGAGAAGAGGAGGCTGAGGGGAGACCTTATCGCCCTCTACAACTACCTGAAAGGAGGTTGTAACGAGGTGGGTGTTGGTCTCTTCTCCCAAGCAGAAAGTGATAGGATGAGAGGAAATGGCCTCAAGTTGCGCCAGGGGAGGTTTAGATTAGATATTAGGAAAAACTTCTTCATGGAAAGGGTTGTCAAACATTGGAACAGGCTGCCCAGGGAAGTGGTCGAGTCCCAGTCCCTGGAGGTATTTAAAAGATGGGTAGACAAGGTGCTGAGGGACATGGTTTAGTGGTGGACAGGTACAGTTGGACTCGATGATCTTAAAGGTCTTTTCCAACCAAATGATTCTGTGTGCACTCTTCATCCTTGGAGGTTTCTAAGACTCACCTAGACAAACCCACAGGGACCTGAATAGTGCTGGCAATAGTCCTGCTTACATGAAGAGGTTGGACTAGAGACCATTAGAAGTTCCTTTGAACCAGCACTTCTATGATTTTGTTTCCGAATATGAGAAAGGTATTAAGGCGGCACAGAAAATGGTATCTTTAAAAAGAGGCAAGAATATTCTCAGCCTGGTTATTACAGGCAAGGTCACTGCATTTCTCAGTATTTTATGTTATTTGAAATGAGGCTGCTGCATAATTTGAGAGGTTTTTCATTACATATGAAGTCGAAACATCTCTGAAATAGTTCCTGCTGAAGTTAATATCAAGTAATTCTTGTTTCCCACTGTCCCATTTTCCAATACGCTACACTTCTGCACTGACAACTGGTAATTGCACGGCAGGATCTGAAACATTTTGGCAATAGATCACAAAAACTCTTCAGGATGTAGAGGGAAACATGGGATTACAGAAGAAATGGGAACACATTAGCCAGTTAACATGATCAGAAAATTAACATTCAAAGAGTCATTTACAGGTTTCAGGGTTAGCCTATTAAGTGGGAAACAATTCAAGAAGTTTAGAACCATTGTTTCATATTGCTGGAACACTCCACCATGATGCTGCCTTCTCTTGTTCATATATTTATCTTGCCCGTGAGTTACTTCTACCTTTAAACTGCGGAGCAAATTTCTGCAACGCTATACCAGAAGTAAAACAGGGTCTGGTCTGTAACACTCTCTGGTCTGTCAGAAGTGGGCCCCAAAAGCCAAGAGTTTCAGCAGTCCCTTTGGAAGTCTCACCTACTCCTGGTTTTACACAGCACAGGTCAAATCTCATCTGTTCCCCAACGATGTATAGCCCCATTTTTAGTGTTTACAATTCTGCAAGCGTTCTGCCTGCAGCAATACCAGAATCGAGATGCCGGCAAATAATGGACAGACAACCGTAGAAATAACATTTTTGGTTTAGTGTTTGTAATTTGTTTTACAGCTCATAATGAAATACTGTTAGAGATATTCTACATTCATACATTTCTAGCAAAATACACTTTTAAAACCATAAGGCACTTTAAGACTCCCTAAAACAAATGCTCATGATAAAAACTCAACAAGAGGGCTGGATGAGAATCCTTTCTACCCTTAATGTTCAGGTCAGTAAAAGATCAATCCTCTAGTCAGGCAGGCAAATGAAGTAATCAATAGAAAGGTTTCCAAGATAGAGTTACTGCTGTATTAGTGTGCATTCTGAAGTAGTCTATTTGAAGTATCTTCAGTTGGGGAGGGAGGGCATGGTGTGAATAAGATGCATTAAAATAGTTCTTTGAACTGGGTAACAAAGACACATTGCAGGGATTAAATTTCATTACTTTCATTGGATTAAATTCCTTCCATTCATTATTGCCAATAAGAGTAAGGAACAAAAAGGAGCTGGTTCTCCCCTCCCTCCCCCCTACTCCCATTATAATTCAACACAAGATTTCAAAGACTTAGAATGACCAGGACAGAAGCCCATGAAAAACTGCATCTGGCCACTTCAGAGTATGTTTAAATATTCATTACTGACTTCCTCAAGTCTCACCTCTTATAAAGAAAGAGAAACATAAAAGAATTAGCAACTGTGTAAGTTGCTTCCAGTCAGATTGATATTTTGCTTCTTTTTAAGCAACACGACCCCACTGTTCACATGAAGTACCTGCATTCAGAAACGCGCCAGCAGCTCCCCTTGGCAGAGAG
Source organism: Balaeniceps rex (assembly GCA_013401315.1). Classification (NCBI taxonomy): domain Eukaryota; kingdom Metazoa; phylum Chordata; class Aves; order Pelecaniformes; family Balaenicipitidae; genus Balaeniceps; species Balaeniceps rex. The sequence continues at coordinate 75,032 of VYZW01049492.1, forward strand.
ATGGTGGGGCAGAGGATGAATGCAGGCAGGGCCCCGGACCCCGCGGTGATGAGGGAATGAGCAACTTTGCTTCACACACTTGTGTCTTGGATTAGGAACTGTTTCAAAAGCCAGACGTGCTGGGCTGCTGTAGCAACAAGGGGACCGATACCAAAACACTGACTGAAGACTTCACTCGGAGACACATCTGTAAGAACTGAAACCCAGTCTTTAAAACTGACAGAGAGCTATAATGCTGCAAAAACCACTGCCTACTTCTCAGGGCCCCTGAGAAGGGGATGGTAGGAACCATCCAACGGCGTATCTTCAAGTTTCATCTTACCTATTTTATTGCCCAGTACATTTTCCAGCCTTTGGGGGCTAACAATTGCTGGAAAAACTTGACTCCCGTTCAATACATTAGGCACTACAGTACAAACCTGCATACCTAGTCCTCTCAAATCCACCTCCAAGGGAAAAAACCCCACAACCGACCCACCATTTGTTTTTCTTACAAGTCCTTGATTGTTTTAAATTCTGACTTGCTTGAATTGCACTTTAAAGCCCAGCAGCAAAAAGAAAAATTGGTAGCTATATTTGGGAATATATATAAATTTTTAAGAGACAAGACGTTTTATCAAGTCTAAAAATGCACAGAGATATCAACTGCATAAGCTGTCAAGTTTTGACCTGGCTACAGTGAAGAAGCTGTGAAAAAAGATTAGCCTATTAGTCCTATTAGAATTGGGGCAGAAATGGAATGCCTGTTCAGTTAGGAAGAAAATGCAGTTTAGAATCAAGCTAAATTAGAACCAGCCACCACTGGTCTTAACCCATCACACACAGAGGTGCTACTGTGCAAACAGGAACTGTGGTGAAATCTAACTTTGTGCAGTGAAAAAATGCATGACTTCTAGACAGCTGCTGCTAAGGAGAAGAAAGGAAGGTGGTACCGCATGGCCCTGAGCTCAAAAGATCTTGAGATCTCAACTTGTGTGGCTCACTCACTGGCAGAAGAGCCAAGCTCTAGATCACTCAGTTGCTCACTACTGTTATACTAGCAGCCAATTTAAAATTGTGGCTCTGCAATCAGTTTACTGTCCTTCAGCATTGGTATGACAATATTCACTTGGGACAGGAAGAAGCATCTGAAAAAGGAGATGAAGAACAAAACACAGGCCACTCACTGATCCCAGTTTAACTAACAGCACGCAGTCGGTTTCCCTCAAAATCTGTAGGTTCTTCTTCCCAAGCAAACCTCACAGAATTTGCTAAAGTGACATCCAGTTGCTTTGCACATATACCTTATTGTGTCTTAAAACCAGACTTTAAAAAAATTATTTGGAAAGGCACAGAGCACATGCAGTTTAGTTCCTTGTCTATCTGTGCGTGTGGGGAATCTTCAGACTAAGTTGCAATGATTAATAACGGACTGGGTGCTATTTTACAACCAGATCATTTCTTTCAAATTCCAGTTCTCTCTGAAGGAAACCGGGGAAGTGAGTAGTGCTGTCAATGAAATGCAAGGCAAGAAGTTCAACCTGCACACCAAGACAGACTGGAACGTACAAAATTTCACAGACCTTGTTCTTCAGGTCACATTAAGTAAAAATGGTAGCCTAATAAAAATAAACATCACTAAAGCTAGTTACAAAGAGTAGAATTATCAAAGTGCTTCAATATATAAAGTGTCAAATATAATTAAACAGGACCATCAACACAGAGCTGCCGTAAGATATTCAAATGCGTACATGTGTTTTCTGAATGCAGGAGAGGAGCACAGGTTTTTATTTTCCCCCGTAGGGCCAAAGTGGGTTAAGAAAAGTTTTTCTTGTTCATTTAGCTTCTTAACACAATGTATTTGCTCTGCTCGTGCATTCGAAGGCACAGTTGGATTTGCTCTATTTGAAACGGCATCAAAAGGACTGTTTGCCATGAAATATTAATAAAGGGGCAGCTCTCACTGAGCAAAACACACAACAGCCCCATGAAGTAGATTTATAGATACCTGTCAATTCAAAGTATTATTTTTCATAAGGTATTTCTTGATACTTAAAAATTCTGAGCTATTTTCTTCAGCTTTCCTTTAAACATAGTTTAAGATAACTGCATGTGTTATTTGAACAACCCAACAGACTGCCAAAGCTATTATAACAAGAGCAAATGCAAACAAATAAATAAGGAAGAGGTTTCAAAACCACTTTGTGCAAGATGCTCAGACAACATGCCTTAGCCTCCCTACTGGCTTTTCCTCTCGTGTTATGAATAAGAAAAAAAAAACCCAACTATTCTCCACAGCACTTCTCCCAATACTTCCAATTCATTAAGCTGCTGCCTACTTTAAGCAGATGACCTTAAAGACAGAAAATAACTCTGTACCAAGCATAGCAGAGCTAGCTGCAGCAGGGAGACACGCTTTTTTAGAAACAAGAAATGTCAATCAAGACCTTTCCTGCAATTCACAGATATAAAAGCAGATTTGCTCCAGTAAGCCGAGACTCAGAAACATGATACAGAGCATCCCATCTGGTCCCTTGCACAGGCATGTACGGCCACAAGTCTGAAGTAACACCAAGTCTCAACAGAACAACTCGTCTGTTTCCTGAAGGCACCATAAAGACAGCAACACTCCCAGTGTAGTGGGAAGAGGCAGAGGGAGGAAAAATAACAAATACAGTTAGGAGGAAACACTAAGAGCAGCTTGGTACAACAAGGGAGAAAAAAGGTGGCTCAGTTCTATGATGGCTGTAACATCTGTAACAGCACAGAGACCCTACGCCTCTAGGCAAAGGAAGAGTAACCAGAGTTTGGAAAAATCTACTCCTGAACAAAAAAAACCAAACCACAACATAACTCCCATTTTTAGTGGATGGGTGTAAAATCTGTAACTGAAATCAAAGGAGACAGCAAAGAATCAAAACGCTATATAAAACACTGGGGTCCATACATACTCACATGGCATCATTAGCCTGTTTCTGATTTACCACAGTGTTAAAAGATCTGGACAGTCTCCTTTGCTCTGCAGGATGACTGAAGTCCAGTGAAGTGTCATATATTAAAACCCTTCTCAATCCGCCAGTGAGAACAAATCCCTCTTCCCCAGCCCGTACGAGGGAGGGGGGGTGTCCCCCAGACAGGAGATGCTTCTAACAACCCCAGGCACCCTACAGACAGTATGCCACTGAGTTAGTTCTCCTAAGTAGCACTGCACCAAGCAAGTCTAGGCTTGCTAAGATGTTCTGCCCCTTACATGGACTTGAGGACAGTTTCTCATGAGCCCTTCAGGCCGTAGGCTCATGGCTTCGCTGTTCCATTATTGCTTTTCAAATACGCTCTTGCTCCCTGTTATCCCAGAAGGACTTTCTGCATCCTGCGCGCAGCGACGCTGGCTTCATCCTCAGAGTCAGACTCGCTCTGGGAAGTAGAGCTCTGGGAGGCAGAGCTGCAGGGAGAGGAGCACTCTGGGGAGCACAGGTAGTGCATCAGCGGGAGGCGATACTTCCCACAGAAGTCAACGAACTTGATTTGTCTGACGCAGCTGTCAAAGTAGACACCTGTAAGGGCAGAGGGAACAGTAACAACATATGAGACCCCGTGCAGAGAAATCTGTAAACTCTGCAAGGTTGTTGCGGCTGGTGCAAATGCCTCAAATTATGATTTAATTGACACCGCGCTGGACGTAGAAGCACAAGGGATACTGGAGGAAGAGAACGGACCAGGACATCTAGAGAAATGTGAAATTTCTTTTCTTAGTAAGGAAAAAACCAAAAAAACAAACCCCAAACCCGTAAAACTGTATTCAGTAGGTGATTCAGAACAGCACACTCTACATGAAAAGACACAGGGCAGCTACTTCCAAAGAATTCAGCAATTTCTTCTAACCATTAGGGAGAAATCTCAGGCTGGAAATTTGCAAACTTCCTAAACGTCAAATTAATTCATCCACTCTATTTTCAAACTTGTAAAACCTCTTCTACCAGCTAGCAAAAACGCGTTCAAATAGACCTTCATAGCTCTACTCCTCTTCTGCTTGAGTGAAGTCACCATGCTGAGTTTGGATGCTACTTTCCATGGCAACAGTGTTGCTGTAACACACAATTACGTTCTCTTCCTGTCACAGCAAGTGATTTTAGACAGTGACATTTTCAGAAGCTTCCAGCGGTGTTTTAAGTCCTAGCTGGTCTGGAGTAAGCTTTTCTCCTGCAGTGTTAGAGCAACGCTGCAGTACTGTGCTAGTTCATAAGGAAAAGTGAAGAAGAGCAAAACCAATCCACTGTTATCCAAACTGTGCAAAACTAAAGAAGGAAACATTTCTTTCCCTTCCAACACAAGTTCCAACCCTTCCATCTTTGCTTAGAGAGCATGCTTTGATATTGTCCTGTAAGGAGATAAGATAACAGACTGCATTATGACTGTAGGGTAGATACTAATTAATGATTTTTTTTTATCCTTAATCTTCTAAAGGCCGAATGCACAGATCATTTATTCTGGATAAAGATTAAGCATTAACCCAAATTAAGCCCAAGCATTCCAGGCTTTTCTATGAAGTCCTCTCCTTCCAGGAACTACACGCTAGTAGTCCCAAGCAAGAGCTAAACAAGTTGCTCTTGGTAACTGCCAAGCACTACAGCTTCCCTCTTCTTTTCCATCCAGAAGTGAAGCTTGCTGTTCAGCACCAGTGCTTGCAAAAGTTCTCCTGTCCATTACTTAGTCTGAGCTATTTCAGGGCAGACGGATCGGAAACTTCAGGCCATAAAAGCATAGCGGAGGCTGGGATGAGCTGCAAAGACTCTGACAGAAACACTGCCTCGCATTCCCATGCAAATACAGTAAACCAGCACTACAACTCTGAACATCGTTCCAATGTGAATAAGGTTCCTTAAAGACAAGTTTGCAGGAGACCTGGAGCCAATGAAATACGGCTAGAATTTGGATGCAACAACACATCTAACCTGACTGAGCTACTGAAGTCATGGCAAGGCAGAGGGAAAGAAAACCCCTGAGTAAAAGCAGGAAGCAGAGCAATTAAGGAGAACTTACCCCCACATTTAGGATTGGGACAGTTGCTGGCCAAGCTCAGATACCGGACAAGATTCTCTGGGAGATCGCTAGGAGCGTAGGGAACATTGCGAGTTTTAATTGTGCGTCCAGCCAGTTCCTGAAGGCTTGGGGGATTGTAGGTCAGGTCACGGACAAACCGAACCACCAGTGGGTTCCCACGCAAGCTCAGTTCTTCCAGGTGAACCAGGTTAAGGATCTCGCGAGGAAGGTAAGTCAGCAGGTTATTGTGCAGGCTAAGGGAACGCAGGGAATGCAGCCTGGGGATGGAGATGAAAACCCAATCAAGATGTGCAAGCAAAATCATCCACAACTGCATTACACACAGACCTGATTACTCTCCTCTCTCCCACCAATTTATTTTCCTTTGGCTTTTTTTCCTTTTAAAGCATAAATTCATGCTAAAAGAGCTGCTATTACTTCAGCACACACAGTCCCTAGAAAACTTGCCTCGGCTCCGGAATGCCTGTTAAATAAACACAGTCTTAAATATGCTGCTGTCCCTCTCAGTATTCCCCCCTCCAACACCCCAGAAAAGGTAGCACAGAACAAAAGTACACAAACCAAGTGCTTTTGGGGGAGATAATGTTTCCTTGTACCCAGTACATGCATCAAGAACAGTTCCATGCAATACTTTGAATAAGTCACCTGCTTTCGCTCATGCATTAAAGATGATTGCTGGTAGGCAGCCAACCCTGGAAAACCCCATGTTTTCCTTGCTTGCAGCTGCATCACCTTGTGCTGTGATACTACCAGATCTCAAAAGCTAAGCAAGGTCAGGCCAGCCTAGCATCAGCAGGGGTAACAAGCAGTTTTTTGGCTTTTGGAGGAGGCATTCTCCTCTCTCAGGAAGCACAAAGCAATGCTCCAGCACAGCGTCCAGGGACGCTCTCAAACCAGTACAAGTTAAAAGACAACTGAACATTGTACATCAATAATAATCCCACTACACCATCAAATTCCAACTCGGAAAACTCTGTGCTCCCATTCAACTGCTTCTGGGGTTACAGCTACACACTCAATTCTTCACCTCCCATCTTAGGCTACCTGTACAGAGTTTGCAGCGTCCTCTTCCCCCCATTATGAAACAGATAAGGCAGTAGCTTATCCTCTAGAGCTGTGCTGTAGGATTTAACAAACACTAAAACATTCTGAGATCCTAGAGTAAGAAATGTCAAGGGAACTTGGGGGATGGTACAACACAAAAGCACACACAAAAAGGCTTTGGGTGAAAGACTAAATAGACCAAGCATTCATCACTAAGAATACGGTAGCATGGCAGTTTACCTCTTGAGTTGCCCAGGTACTTCTCAGGGCTCCCTGTACAAATCTATTAATTCACCTTAAAGTGTATACTTGGTGACTTTTTTTTTCCCCCATAAGCCTTTGATTGAGATTTCCATATTATATATTCACTGTCTGCCTGCAGTGAACCCATGCTAAGGATCTTCTTGTTCAAGTCTAGTCACATTAACAAACTGAAGGACAAATAAGTCCTCCCAGGTGCTTTTATCCACACATGCAGGAGAAAAAGTTCAAAGAGTTAATTACAGCTGGTGGCTGACGACAGTAAATACTCACTGTGCCAGCTGAGGTGGAATGCTCTGGATCTTGTTGTCACACAGAACTAGATAGCTTAGAGAAGGCAGGTTTGCTAATTCAGGTGGAATTGAAGTAATGAAATTCCCTCCAAGGTATAGAAACTCTAAACTGAAAAAGAGAAGAGAAAACACTGCATTATTTCATTAAGGTCATTTCCAGTTTCATTTAACACTAGGTCTTCTCATCTCCTGCATTTCTAGAAGAAAATTACAGATGACTATGTATGAGATAATTTGCTGGGGGGGGGGAGAAGCTGAGTTACACATCAAAATTACAACAGAGCTGCTGTTTCACAACAGATAACGTGGAGATTTACCTCCAGCCTCCTGCAGTCTCCATTACATCTACAGGTAGGCACCAGACAACTATGTATTCCTACACCAACCCCACACGCAAAGCTCCTGCTCTATTTCCACGGAAGAGCAGCCTGCGCACACAGGGTCTGCAGCACTGACGCAGCTCCTGCTGCAGCCAGTGGGAGTTCTCAGTTTCAGCAGGAGCAAAGCAAGAGAGCAGTGGCTCTCCCTGAAAATCCTGGCCCTGCACAAGCGCTACTCGCTCTTTATGGTACCATTTGACGCCTTGGTGACTAACTGCAACCTTTCAGCAGAAGTCAGAGGCAGCCGCTTTGATATAATTCACACACCGACAAACACCACAGCTGCAACAGCACAGAGTGCATCGAAGCCACACAAGTACATGCATGCAATTTCTCAGGTAGACTGATTTCAGTATACTGAAGTCATGGAGCTCAAAGCTACCAAAAACATTAGCTGGGCTTAAGTGCAGTTTGGGCCTAAATAAAAAGAATAATTCACTGGACGTCCTGTGAAAACTCAGTGGATGGGAGACAAGAACAAAGAGAGGCACTAGAACCCTTCTGCCAGGTGGAGTATATCCAGTATTTGCTGTGCACCTCTGCCGTTCTAGGAAAAATAATTGTCAAGCACTTCTCTTCAACATAACAGCTTCAATTCCCCATCTCTCACAGCCAAATAGCTTTCCTCCCCTGTCCTCAGACCTTGCCTGGAAGAAGAGCAAAGGCAGGTTCAGTCTGGGTACTTCTGGCTGGGAAGAGACACTATTGCTAATCATGGTCTGGACAACACTTTTTTCCATGCCTGAAACAGGTGGATCCCATGACCCTGTCCACAGGTGTCTGCAGTACTCATGCTGGTTCAATATCTCCAACACATACCCAAGATAGCTGCCGAACTACAGTGTACATGGCCCCCTCTGATCTACCAAGCATTCTCTGCAGGATAGAAAGGAGAAGTCATCTGGGCTCCGTCAGCCTTTCTTTAAGAACAGCTTATAACCTCCTTGGAATAGGAGACACCTTCATCTCACTGCAGCACCTCAGAGAGGCTACGGATACAGCTGGCAAAGGACCACATGACCAAACCACCCAAAGGACACGGTGCTCAACCCAGAGAAGGTCTAAACCCTGCAACTGTGCCACAGCATGTGTGGGGCACCAGAGAAGCTCCTGCCTGAGGCTTCCCCTGGAATGGAGCAGAAGAACAGTAGAAAGAGACTATTTTGTTGAGTTCTTGCAAGAAACTTGAACCCCAAAGATCCAATGACAGCATCTGCTTGGGCTACAGAGGCCACTAACACAGCACAGAGGTCCACCCGCCCACCAGCAAAGAAGAGAACAACAAAACCACGGCAACACATGAGGAGACGCTCATGGAGCTTAACTTCCCCTGGATTCGCTTACCTTTTTGGGGTACGTCAGAGGAAAGCTAAATACCAGAGATTTGACAAAGTGGGCGCAGAATTAAGCCATTTCTAAGCCTTAGATTTAAACTGAATTTGACTATATGAAAGGAAGTAACTATACTTGCTTCAGCTGAGAGATCAAGTGGGACAGCACATTTGGAGGTTATTCTGAACATGCAAGAAAGTACACAGGAAAAAAACCACCACCAAAACCCAGCTGTTCAAAGGTAGCCTCTCTTCCACAGACAACCTGTAGCTGAGGAGTGGGGGTAGGAGGAAGGTTGCTGTGCAGAGACCACATCAAGGGGAGATTATTTTTAATTAAATTTTGATCCCCTAACAAAGCCCTGTGTTTTAACCAAAATTCCTCCTTCAACCTCCATTGTTTCCCAAGGTAGATTTAGGCTGCTTGGCTCTCATTAGGGACTTAACTGCTGACCACACAATTCCTAGGCATATTTTAACTCCATGCCATTGCCGGAGCCCACACCAAAAACTGCTGGGCAAGGGAATTCTAGCAGTGTGGATTTCAATGTTTAAACAAGGTTTAGATGTGTACAAGTTTCCACTTCCTAGGAAAAGTGAATAATTAACTCTTCATCCTCTGTGTTTGAAGACAATAACGCCCATAAAGCCACATTGCGTACAAACACATACTACCAGGGAAGGGGAAGAGGGGTGCAAAATATATAGTAAAAAATGTTTTTGAAATTCATTTCACAGCATGAAATGCATAAGGTTCAAGAGCAGCTTACTGCACAAACTAAGCATGCAAAAACACTGCCTACAAACTACTTACAGCTTTCAAATCCATTCTTTGTAAAGTCTGTGTAATGAGAACATTCAGTTATACTAGCTAGGGTATAAAGCCCCAACATCAGACTACAAACTGTCTCTAACTAAAAATCCACTAAATAAGATAACTCCTTCAAGGGCAACAGAAGACTTCTTAAAAAATTGTTTTCTTTTTACCTATCTCCTGAATCGCCTTTTTGAGGTCAGTAGACTAACAACTCACTGGGCCCAGTCTAGTACAGCAGATTCAGAATTTCCAACATCAACTTAAGATATGAATTAGATGGTAAATTTATTAAAAAAAGCACAGGGAGGAGGTTTTGAAACTACAAAGAAACCTATTTTAAATACAACAAAGATATTCTTATAGCTGAAAACTATAGCTGAGCACTGAAACACTGCTCAGTAGGCAAAATAAATCTGTAACTCCTGTCCTCCAAAATACAATTTGCTAGAAAGAAGGATCTAGCCTAGTCTTGGCTGAGCAAGATGGAGAAATTAACAGTCATTTCTGCATCAAATTAAAGTGTCAAGAATTGTTTGAGCAAAGCTAATCACAACACAGTCAAGGATTTTCAAGAGACACAACCCTTTTGTATTGAGCACTGGCCACGCCACTGGGACCACAGTTCGCTCCTAGCTCATCTACTCCTGGCCTGATTTTCGTGTCGTACTAAGCCTGTATCTACAGGCCAAGGCAATGCTGGCTCTCAAGCTGTCCTATTTGGGGGACAGTTTGCTGCTCGGTAAGAGGAGGAAGAGCACTGCTGAGCTCTGCCCTCCTCAGAAAAGAGCCCCTCTAACGAGGCAATACACAACATTTACCATAGTTTTTCACAGGAGGACCATAACAGAGACCGGAGTGAGCTTAGTGAATACTTATAACTAACCTTTCACACCAAGGCCCAGTTTTTCTGACAATCATTAATCTGCATTAGCCATTTGGACCAGCCAGCTAAGGTCTCGTGCATCGCTGTGTACACAGAGGGAGAGCTGGAATTTTTTCATACTTTCAGAAGTCAGCCCAGGAACTTCGAAAAGCCAGAGAGCAACCAGCCTCGAAAGAATGTAAGCTCAGTTCCTATTTTTGAAGCTAGAACAAATGATGTACTTCCAACCTGCGACACAGGACCCGGCTGAGCGAGTTTCAAGAGCGGACAAACAGTAACAAAATCCATCGCGACAAAACCCAAAAGAAACCCTGTTTGACAGAGTAACTAATGGAGGCTGACACTTTCTCTCCTGCCTTTAGCAATGTTTACAAATACACTAATAAAAGGCCAGAGTCCCTTTCAGCCTCATATCCAGCAGGCCCCTCGCTCAGCACAGCCAGTACTAATTGCTGCCGAGCAGCAGCCGGCACGCCAAGCCCCTCTCTAGCAGGGGATTTCACACCAGCGGGCTGCAGGGTGGCTGTGTAAATCCTTTTACATACGGGAAGGCAGCGGGGAAATGCTCGAACAACTATGAATCGATTCAGGTGGTGGCAGCAAAGTTTAACATGCCAAGAGACTGTACATTCTTGCTGGAGTATGTCCTTGAGGTTTCCAGGTCATCACGTAGCACAAAACAAGTCAAAAAGCCCCAAAACACTCAGTAAGTAAGGAGAGCCCACTCTGAGGACTAGAGGTATTTTTGATACCCTATCAATTACCATGAGACTTTCATAGTCATGTTTCAAGGGGAGAATGTCTTCTGGCACAGAAGATACACAAATTTTCAGTCCACCCTGTTTCCCCACAGATGCTTCTTTGGATAATATTTAACAGCTGACATCAAACAGATGCATCTAAATAGGTAATCTAAACAAGAAACAATGAGCCCAAAATAGCTCCAGGTCTTTTTGAGATAAACTTTTTAGCAAGAAATTTCCAGGGCAGTTTTGAGGCACATGCAAGGGAGGAATTTAAAAGCAGCCCACAATACACCCCTGTTAACCCTGTTCTACAATTTGCTAATTCCTGAGAGAACTGCATAGCCTTTGCTGACACGCAAATTTAAGATCAAACGGTCGGCTGAAAACTATTTGCAAAACGTTTGAAGAGGGGAAGAAAAAGGGAGGCAGCAAGCAGATTTCCTAATGCTCTATCTTTATCAAAGCTTCACTTGCCATTTTCCCACACTGTAACAGCCGTTCTTAAGCATATGCTTGTCTAACATGCTTAACACTACCCACAAATAAAAGCAAATACTCTGGTTTTCATTGCATCTAAGCCTTTACACAAAACTTGGATGAATCCAGTGAGGCGTTTGAGGCCTTTGATCCCAGCCCTTGCACAACTGAGCTTTACTAGAGGAATCCAAGCAAGAAGGAAGGAGCATGCACGGCAGATGCCTGGAAAGAGCCTGGCTCTTTTCCAAGCTCTTTCCGCCTGCTCCTGGTGCTCTTCTGAGCGCGAGAGTATAAACTCCAAAATCACATTAAGACATTCAAGGTATTGATTGCATTTTGCTAAGCTCTTGAGAATCTTTTCCTTTACAGGACACTTGCAAGACATTTCCCCAAGCGCGCACACTGATGAAGGCAATCCGTGCACCCTTAAGCCAAAAGCCACAGTTGGACAGTGAAGACCAAGAGCTGTATTTTACCAGACTTGCCAAACAAATTTTGTCCAGAACGGGCACAAGCAGATGACCACATTTCTAGCTCACCACCTATAATACATGATGCCCCTTATCGCATCCCCAGCTGCATCAGCAGAGCAAGGATACACACAACCAATGCAGCAGTGGGATGTCTATGCAGATCACAGTTCAGGAGCTGCTGGGGGCTGTGAATCGAGCCTGAGCAAGAATGACGGACCACAACATCTCACACTGAAAACACAGCAAGGTCAAGGTTGGAAGAACTACAGAAAAGATGGCACTTATGTCTACCTATGCTAAGCTCATCTTTTATCTGGCAACAAACAGGAAAGCAATGCAGAGGGCTGCTCTCATCTATCTGCTCCATTTTCTACTATAAATTCACAGCAACAGCCAATGCTGCTTTACAGGTCTTGCACTGTACTGACACTGCTAGCTGACAGTAACTGGGGTGGTGGGCATCCAGAAGGAGCTTCAACATGATTAAAAAAAAGCTCTCAGCAGGGCCCACACTTATCTTCTCAGAAACTTAAGAGACTGTTGCAGGTCACCAGAGACACTTATGGTGGAATTAGGAGGAAAGAGCATTGCATTTTCCAAAATGCCTTCCTAATGGAAAATGTGAAGCAAAGGCTATTCATCCTTGGTGCCAGCATGCTATGACCAGCATCACCCTGCTGCCATCACCAGAGCAATCATGATCATCCACTTGTGAAGTCATCTGAAGGAAGCTTCAAGTATTAGGACATCTACAGGTGGTCCCTTCTGCAACAGCCTAGGAAGCAACTGATAATCACGTGAAAGGCACACATGTTCCGCAGGAGCTTGTGCTGCACACAAAGATTTGTGTGGGCAAGGATGTGGTAGATGGCCAAAGCTGGAAGGAGTAAGACAAGACAGCAGGCAGGACTGGCTCTGGTTCTTACCGCTGTTCATTAACTTGGCAAATCACTAGGAACATGCTAAAAGAAGTTTTTTGCACAAAATGCCTGACCCCAACTTGCTGCAAAGTTGTGGCTTTATTATCTTCATGTGAGTAACAACACACGGCACACGTCTCTCTTTCCAGGGCCTCTGCATTTGTAGTTGCCAACATGTTCCTTCCCCTTTGGCAGATCAAACCTATCAGCTTTCTGCTTCACCACGTAGACTCCTTACCTGCTGTATTCCTGGCCTTCATTAAAACTGACACGATACCCCTTCAAAAACTACAACAGGAAACTGTATGGGGTGCAGAGGAAAGACGTGAGGCTTAGTTATCACAAATTTGTAAAAAAACAAACAAACAAGCAAAAAAACCCAAAAAACTCATCAGAGCTCAGACACTCCCTGGAAACATAAGAAGTATTTCTAGATCTCTGCAACTCTGCTCAGCTCTATAATCAGTGACTGAAGCAAATGGGAAGCTGCCAGGGTCACTGGAAGAAGAGAACTGCTGGCCTCAGGAACTCTAGTCAGGAGGAACATGTCCGGTCAAAGTGCTGCCTGCATTCCTCTGTGGTCTCAGAGACCACGAGACACGAGAAAAATTCTTTTATGGGAAACTGCATATGGAAAAAGGCTCGAAGTCTTGCCTTGCCAGCAACAGTAAGACGGACACTCGCAGCTTGAGCTGTGAGGTTAACAGAAGCCCCAACACCAACATCAGGTCCCACCTCCTGTCCCAGAGTTCAGAAGCAAATAGATGCTTCCGTGTTGCCCTGCCACAATAGCTGGCTCTGCTCTGCCCTTGCTCAGGCTCGTTTTACCCACTTCAACACTACGCATGCTCACGCTGCGGCCACGTCTCTTGTTGGCAGGTGGGAGGAGGGTCTGGCAGCAGTTTCTCCAGTACATGTTTACTATCTTTTTGGCAAGGGTGTCAGGTCACTGGTTATCCGGCTCCCAATGAGTAGATTCAGGATTCCCTCTGGAGGAATATTAGATTAGAAAGTATTGTTTTCTCCCAGCTCTGGCAAGCAAGTGTGCTGCTCCCTTTTGTTACTTAAGCAGTCCCAGATACGGAAGAGTCACTGAGGGCATAGCGGTAAAGAAGCTGACAATCCTGGTGGAGCACAGATTCGCTATCTTGAGCTAGAGTTCAGTTATATTATGGTGACACGTTAGCACAAGTTCAATGAGTTAACAGGGATTACGCGGGCAGCAGACACGAGCTGGGTCTAGCCTAGTTTTTCTAGCTGACACATCACTTTGTAATGATAAACAGACCATTCAATAGCCTTGTCCGCATTTGCCCTCTCAGAATTGTCATTCTAGGGTTCGAGCATGACCAGCCGAAGAAAAGCTGCAGGACGGGCCAAACAGGAGCCTCGCTTCAGGGCAGGCCAGAGGAACAAGGCAGAGTAACCATGCAGCAGCAGTTTGACAGTGGCGCAGCATAGAGCATAGCACGCAGCCCACTGGGGCACCACGTGCAGCACTACGCAGCCTGGTACCTTCCCGGGGTCAGCAGCGCAACAAAACACAGGACTGAGGTTTGTCTTCGGGGGCGGCGGGGAGCGGGGCGGGGCTGGGGGGAGAGAGAGAGAGAACCACAACCACAGATGAAAGCATGTAAGCAGCAGCAGGGAGTCTCTGCCTCAGAGATGGGCGCAACAATCAGATCCCAAACACATCTTGGATGGTACCAGGCATGCTATGGAGGCAACGTGGATCATCTCCCACGCATATCTGCCCTCCTCCATTGGCCTTCTCTCCCATGAAGTTGGTGCCACTGTCCTCATTTCCTGCGTTACCCCTGAAGCAACTGCTTCTGAACAGAGAGAAAGCTGAGGTTCCTCCTCCTCACAACAGCCCCAACCTAGGATGCAGCCCAACTCTGCTGAGAAGGACATGGGCATTCCCTAGCACTTAAAACGCCTCATAGGATCTCTCAAACTTAGCTTAACCCAGCATTGCTCCAGATCTTCAAACAGGTGCACGCTGTGCCATCTGGTCAAAACCTGTGTGCCCAGACTGTATTATATTGCAGTGGACAAAACCATTTCCCACCAACACTCAAGCAGTTCTGGTCCCTCCAACCTAGGACCATGGGAGACAGCACCCCACAGACAACATCCTGTGCTTCCACTGGATGCAGCTCTGCTGAGCCATTGGGGCAAAGCCAGCTACCTAGGGTCAAGGCTGCTGGAATTTGCATAAGAGAGGCTGCCTATGGCAAGTCCCCTGGCAAAGAGCTGGGGCGAAGAAAGTTCAGACTCAAAGTTTCAGCACAGACCCACACAGGGGCCAGTCCTGAGGCTTGAGAAACCAGCAGAACGCACCATGGTGCCTGTGTACAACATGTGAGTCAGAACATGGTCGCCGGCTTGCCCAGGATGGCATGCTTCAGAAGTACCGATCCCAGGTCTATGCGGACAGTTAATACCCAGTCCTACCTAAGATCTGTTCCCACCCCACTAGCGTTCCCAACTGCCATGATTCAGCCGCAGGTTTCTATGTCATCAGCCTGTGGTGGTATGATCCAGCCCCAGAGCCAGACGTACCACTGCACCTGAGCACAGCCTAGGGCTCTACGCTTCAGAAGATCCATCAGCTCATCTGTCAGATCTACATGAGCTGGATGGGTGGAGATAAATACAACAAAACCCAAAGCACCCTGATGAGACTGGAGCTGTATCAGCAGGAAGGCTCTATTGTCTGCATAAGCCACAACCAGATCTTTATTCTCCTGTGCAGTCCATCGTGCAGCGGTGAGCTGCGTGAGACCAGGGGTGTTATTTTGCTCTGACCTAGAGATCTGTATTAAAGCAAAGCCATGGAGCGCCTTCTGCATGTCAATGCTCATACCAACCACCCTGTCCTTAGGAGAGCCTCCCCTGCACTGAGGCAGCCCAAGGACTAGGAAATCCTGAGAGAGTCGCCCATTTTACAAGCGCAGAAGGCCCATCATCCACCCGAGGAGTGGCTCGGAGCTTTGGTAACTCAACCTGACGAAGGGGAAGAGACACATTAGCAGCAGCAGTGCTTGGAAGACACCTGAGGCTGGACAAAACGTACTCCCCGAGCGGGAGCGAGACACGAGGCGCGCTGCCGGCGGCGCCCCGCTTCCCGGCGAGAAGATCTGGTTGGGTTTGCCTGGCAGCCGCCGGGGCTTTTCTTGTGCCCCCGGGCAAAGGCCCGGCCCCGGAGGCGCGGGGGGCCCGTCCCGCCCGGCGCCCTGCCCTCACCTGCGGAGCTCCTGGATGTCGGGCGGGATGCCGTGGAGGCGGTTGCCGCCGAGGCTGAGGCTCTGCAGCCCGCGGAGCCCCAGCAGGGCGGGCGGCACCTCGGCGAAGCGGTTCCCGCTGAGGTTGAGGACGCGGAGGGAGCGGCCGAGCGGGGCCTGCCCCAGCCCCTTGGGCAGCGAGCCGGGCCCGCCCAGCCGGTTGTTCTTGGCCAGGAGCGTGTGGAGGCGCGGCAGGGCCAGCAGCTCCGCGCCCAGCTCCGCCAGCCCCGTCCCGCTCACGTCCAGCACCTCCAGCGCCGGGAACCACTGCGACAGCCCGGCGGGCAGCGGGCCCGACAGCCGCCGCGGCGACAGCACNCCGCCGCCCTTGCGTCACCCCGGGGGCTCCCACGCCTCGCTCCGCCTCGTCCCGCCCCGGAATCTGAATAGCCCCGCCGCCCCCCCCAGCGGCCCCACGTCCCCATGCTCGATCCCGGGCGCGCCGCCGGCCGAGGCGAGAGCGGCCCCCGCGGCCGGAGAGGGGGCGAGCGCTCTTATGCAGGTTGCAGGGCGCCCACGGGCTGGCGGCGAGGAGAGAGGGCGCCTCGCCGCGGCCCCGGAACGAGTATATGAGGGAGGTGCGGAGGCGGGCCGGTGAGGGGCAGCGTCCGTGGAGCGGAGGCTTGGCAGCCCCCGCAGCCGGCGGGGCAGGTTACCGGCGGGGCAGGTCACCGGCACTGCCCCCGGGGGAGCGCTGCTCACCCCCTGGGTCACCGTCACGGTCCGCGTCCGGCGGGCCTGGCCAAGACGGGCTGCTGGAGAACCGCTGGGTGCCCGCGGGGTCTGAAAATGGCACCCTCAAAGGGTTGTACACCAGGCCAGCTGAAGTTGGGCAGCGCTAAAGCTCTGAGTCTCTCTGACTGAAAAATTAAAAAATAACCTTCCTCCTCTCCTTTTGACTCATCCTCACACACCAAGGGAAAGGCACGCTTGAGCCCAAGGCCTCTCTCTGTTGTGGCTGCTGGCAGCGGGGCCTGGCCCAAGGCGTCCCCGGCCTTGCAGTCGGCCGGTGTTTTGTCCAGGGTTTGTCTGCTTTGGTGCTGGTGGTCCTGCTGCCGGTGGGGCACCAAAACAGAGGTGCCTCCCCAGAAGTACCTCGATGTATCTCCTTGCCCGGCTGTGAAGACACAGCTTTCATCTCGAGCTAGGGCACTGGCAGGAGTTACTCCACAACACCTAAGTCTGGCAGGCGAAGAGGCCTGATGCAGGTTACTAGGGAGCTGACCCTGGCTGTACCACATACGAACAGGCAACTCCAGATTCATGATTTCAATTCATCGCCCTTTGGAAACAGGTTAGCAGCTGTGTAATCAGTAATCGCCCATTGGAAGAAGCAGCAGCAACGTGTGATGACAATGAGATTTAATAGCCCAAGGAAACTTTTGCCCTGACAAAGTCCGGGCTTAAGAAGCAGACTTGCTTCCTCGTGATGCACCAAAAAGGGAGCGGCAATCTCCCACTGCTTAAAACACTTCATATACACAGAAGTCTCTGTCAACTTAAGAGTGGAAGGAACACAAACCAACCACGGTAGTGGTAGTGCAGCAACTGGCTAATACTCAGATGTGCTTAACTCCATAAACAGACAGGTCACAGTTCTTGCCAGGCCTCTGCTAGCAGTGGGCAACAGATGTTTTGCTCTTCCTCTCTCCCACCCCAAAATCATTTCGCTTCCTTAAGTATGCATGATGCACAAGGCAAAATATTTATAGTGCCATCCAGCCAAATTTGTGGCTGACGCTTCCTTTCATTCCTTCTTAAAATCCTGGGAAATTCTAGCAGTAGAAATTAAAGTAATAAAGCATACCCGCTTTGCAGTTGAGCAGTGAATGGGCACAGAATGCCACAGTTAAGAGTGCATATGCAGCAGCTGGTACATGCTAAAGAGGCCATTTGGTGTGAAAAGTAACATGTAAGAGGCAATGTTGAACTGTAAGACATTATCCTCCTGTTATACGACACCATTAAATGCCATTTCATCATTCAGCTCAGCAAAGGTGACATGAGCCATTCAGCCCTGTCTTCATAAGGTCATATCAGAAAGAGAAGGGACCTCAGGAAGGTCACCAGCCTGTTCTCCCATCTTAGGGTAGGACCAGCTACACTTGGTCTATTCCTGACAGCTGTTACTAATCTGTTCTTAAAATCCATATGGGGAGGAAGTCTGAAACACCAAGGAAGTGTCTTCCAGTTCTCTGCTAACCTCGGTATTCAAAAGCATTCCCTCATGTCTCATCTAGATCTGCCTTGACTGCCGCAGCTGAAGCTAGTGTCCCATCCGCTACGGGGAGATGGGTATGTTCATCTTGGTAGCAGTCTCCACCTGAAGACAAACATTTAGAGCTTTCCTTCTTAACTGTGCCTAAGGCTTCTGATCTGTCCTCCTAAGTCACATTTTCAAGGCCTTTAGTTACTATTTTTGCTTGCCTCCGCGTTCTTTCCGCCTGATCCACCCGTTTTGTCAAAGACGCTGCCCAAACCAAAAGGTACTCAGCTGAGGCTCCCCTGATGCCACACAGGACAGAGCGATTGCCCCATACTTCACTGCCCGTGTCCCTCTGTGTTCTTCCCATTTTACGCTTGTTTGCCTTTTTATCGGCAGCACGACCCTAACTCACGTTCATCTTGTGATCACATCACACACGGAGAGCTGCTAGGTTTTTCTTTCCCAATGGCACAGGTGGAGCGTGTGCTGGGGGAGTGAATGGGGCTGTCCTGGTTTCAGCTAGGATAGAGTTAATTTTCTTCCGAGTAGCTGGCGTAGTGCTGTGGTTTGGATTTAGTATGAGAATAATGCTGATAGCACACTGATGTTTTAGTTGTTGCTAAGTAGTGCTGATACTAGTCAAGGACTTTTTCAGCTTCCCATGCTCTGCCAGGTGCACAAGCTGGGAGGGGGCACAGCCAGGACAGCTGACCCAAACTGACCAAAGGGCTATTCCATACCATATGACGTCATGCTCAGTATATAAACTGGGGGGAGTTGGCCAGGGGGGCAGTGATCGCTGCTCAGGGACTGGCTGGGTGTTGGTCAGCAGGTGGTGAGCGGTTGCATCACTTGTTTTTCCTGGGTTTTGTTTCTCTCTCTCGTTCTCCTTTTCATTGCAATTTTTATTATTATTATTTATTTCCAATTATTAAACTGTTCTTATCTCAACCCGCGAGTTTTCTTGCTCTTACCCTTCTGATTCTCTCCCCCATCCCACCGGGGGCAGAGGGAGGGTGAGCGAGTGGCTGCATGGTGCTTGGTTGCTGACTGGGGCTAAACCACGACAGGGGGATACTGAAAGGATCGTGGAGCAATCTCATCATTAAAAGCACACGGCTGGGAGGCTGGAGTCATGGCTGTTGGCTGCATCTCTGCCGCTGGCTCGCCACACAGTTGCAACGTTCCACTTCTCTCTGCTGTACCTCAGTTTCCTCAGCTATAAAACAGACAGTCGTGTCTCACATTTGTCAAGCGCATTGAGATCTGTGTATAAATGTGCAAAAAGACAGCTGATTTTTTTTTCTTTCTGGAAAATGAGGAATGTGGCTTGTGAGAAATAAAAGAAAATGTGTTATTTTTAAAATTTTGTTTCATTTATTTGGCAGTAATATCCAAACCCCCCTGCTTCAAAAAAATTACAAAATCAAGTAAAATAAGTGCACTAAGGAAACCTACAGAATACTGATAAATTTCACACACGTACAGGAGGGAATATAGAGGGAGGAGTGGGACTTTTTTGTTTGTTGCTTAAATTTGGCTTTTTTGGGGGGGGGGGGGAAGCCTTCCCTGCCCTTTGCAGTCTGTACAGCAATTGTCCCAGAGGGCAATGGCTGGAATTCAGCACTTCCTTCCCCAGCAGCCAAGTCACCCTGCAGAACTTAGTGACCGACCAACCTGCTGCGGGGTACAGTCTGGGCGTGGCTCACCGAATGGTTGTCCTTCCCCTCGGTGTGGGGAGGCGAGATGTTTCGGTTCCTGTTGGGTACCGTAGCCCTTAGAACCGGCATCGCTCTCCACAGCTGCGCTTCCCTTTTGAGGGCACAAGGAGGAAAAGGCTCCAGAGGCGGCAGCCCTTTCCGCAGAGGCATGTTACTGCACTCCTACCCCGCTGCCCCAGGTTATCCTAGGATACGTCGTATGGCTTGTCAGAGAGCTCAGCTTGCCTTGCCCGAGAGCAGCCCAGCCCTCTGCCTTCGGCGCAAGTGCAAGCTCTGCAAACCTCCACTGCCCACACCCACCTCTCCAGCTGTCCCCAGCAGCCATCCTCGTAGACTGCACATCCACCGGAGACAGGAAGGGTCTAGAGAATGTATCGCAGAATGCAGCCTACAGAAGCCCTTCAGCTGTGGATTAGCCTCCCCTTCCTGCACATGCTCTGCTTCTCCCAGTTGGAGATTTTCCTGACTGGACAATAAGATGTTATCCCCATCCAGGGAAAGCCTTTAAGGCAAGCTGTTGTGTTTTCTCTAAGGCACTTTAATGATCCAAGCTGGAAGGAAGTGAGCTGGGAGGCACGAACTATCTTTCAGAGGAGGGTCAGAATAAAGCAAAACATTAATTAACAATGTTTCTGTGACTCCAGATCCAGCACGTGAAGCTGTTTTGCTCATACTGTTGGGGATGAGCAAGGGTATGTCTAACGGGTGCTCCTATTCTACCAACCACTTCCTCCAGTGCCACCAGAACACAGTCAATGACTCCATCCCAGTGTAGTGTTGCCCACATTACCTTCAGCTCCTATGGACTCATTACCCTCACGTTCACAGGTGACAGCTTCTCAGATCCAGACCCTCATGAGAAAAGAGCCAGCCCCCTTCTGTATTTATTATGCCAAAACCTCCGAGCATGGCGGGGTAGATTATGATTCCCACTGGAAATGTGGCACTGCGCCAAAGTCAATGGAAGTCCTCTGGGTTCACATCAGGGAAACAGCTCAAAGACCAGACAGCCTTTAACAAATCTGGCTCATGGGCAAGACCACAGGAGGGACCAAGCTTTCTTCCTTGCCCACACTTGCTAGGTACCAGCTCATTCTTCCTCTCCAAGGAAAGCACTGTGCAAAAAGGGGAAGGTTGGGACAAAAGCCCTGCTGGTCTTCACTCAAGCAGAACATGCTTTTGCAAATGGAAGTGGAGTTTCGCTTGAGTAAGCACTAGGGACTGCAAGACACCTGGCAACAACTGCTGAAGTGGCTCACAAACAGGAAGATGGAAGTCACAAGCAGTCATTCTCGACTCAGCGTACGTGCAACTGCTTGGGATGCACAGCAGGGGCATGAAGGGAATGTGGAAACAGGATGTTCAGGTGTGCGAGTGTATGAAGTACACTTGACAACTGCAGGAGAAAGTCAGCTGGGCTTGAGGCTACAGAGGTGATTGTCAACAAAACAGCATTTCGTCTATATCTAGGACCAATGCTCTGAGAAATGGGTCAAGCGATGTAAGGTTGGTCAAAGGTGGTCTGATCAAAGACACTGTGAAATGCGTCAGTAATGAGGCTTCCTGCCCTGACTCCAAACTCAGACCTGGAATCAAAGAATAATGCTGCTGCCTCACCACAGAGGGAGACAGAAGGCCCAAGATGATGGCTAACAGCCCAGACTCCAACTAAACAGTCTTCTACGTAGTTAAGCCTTCCCTACTAATGGGATTGCCTGGTCCCTCTGTCTCTAGACTACTTGGCACTTCCCTCTGGACAATTTCAAGAGGCATAAGCACAGACTTTGAGCACACGGTCAATGCTAGCTGAGGGAACAAGAGCTAAAGAGAACTGCAGTGTCCATCCGTGCCTGGTGAAACTAATTACATCCAGCCCTGTCTCTTCTTCCCATGAGGACATTGCTGTCCCCATTGAGAAATACCCTGTAGTGCAGGGCTCACAAGTTGCTTTTGGGTGTTTGTGGTGGCTGAGCGCAGTGCGATACAAACCGTGCATGGGCACTACAGCACTGTCAATAACAAAAACCCACAGGCTGGGTTTTCTTGAAAGATCTAGAGCTACGAAACATACAAAAGCTGAATTACTACCATAGGAAATAAAGTAATAAAAAACCAACAAAACAAAAGGGGGAGTCAGCATGTGAATGTGATAAGAAAAAAATATGATAGCACCTCTAAGGAGGGGGCAGGGAGAGTAAGAGTGAGATGAGGTCAAAAGGAACCATGTTGTGTTGGAGCCCACAATGTACTGGAGGAGCTGCTGGGACAGTCCGGTGGAAAGCAAGGAGGAACGTGCTGGACTCATGCCAGCAGCATGGCACCACAACTTGCAGGTGTCACACCAGGCTGACCAGCTTTGAGGAGCTCGAACCAAAGGGGAGGGTAAGAAGGGCAAGGTCCTTGGCTAGTGATGCCCTGCAGCACACGTGCTAAGCCACAAAACTGCCAGGCCTGTATTTCTGCAGCCAAGGACGGTGCTGACAATTGTATCGATTGAAGACCCCCTTTTCTATCCAGCACTGACCTCCGTCCTTTCCCCAGATCCAGGGGAACAAGAAAACCCTGTTAGCTCTTGGAGGGAGCAGCTGTCTGCTCTGGGAGAGGGTCCCAGAGGCTGCTGTCAGTCCCTCCCAGCCTTCCAAGGCCCCAGCAATGAAGCTCCCTGAACAGGTGGGCTCTGCTCCCCTTTCCTGGCCCCATTCTCTGTGTATTACAAAACAAATAACCCATCGCTATACAATGTAAATATCTGTGACTGGGCAACTGTAGCAGACGCTTGTGCATACTGAGATCAGCACTGGAGGACAGGGCGGCAGGTTGGGCCCATCCTCCTGGGCTCCTCCAGTGTGGAGGCCCCTTACATCTCCTTGGTGCTCATTCTCTTGGTCTTCTCGGCCGTCTCCTAGAGAAAGAGAGCACAAAAAGTGAAGCTCTGCACTGACACAGGAGCTGGCAGTGCCCTGAAGCCTTTGGTCCATCCACAAGCAGTGCCGACACTGGCTTAATATGTCAAAGCCCCACACCTGTACTTGTCTCCACAGGCAACAGGGATCCCCCTTTACTGTGCTCCCCCTTCTACCAGAAGTCTCCAAGTGACAGAAGCAGAGGGAACCCCTCTGGCAAGGAGAGACCTAGTGCAGGCAGACCTTCCCAGCCTCATGCTAACCTGATGCTTCTGCAGTTCCTGAACGTATCTAGCCAGCTCCTCCTCAGTCAAGTCTTGATCAGGTCGCTGTCTCTGAGCAGGCACCTTCTCATTCTTCCCTGCAAACAGAAATGGAGTTCAGCGTTATCACAAATGGGGGATGCAAATTTCAGAGGCTGAACCACAGAGAACAAAAAGAGGCAGGTCAGCCACAGCATACCTCAAGCTTAGGAAAGCTTTGCTGGAGGAAGGCATGGGCTGGCTTCTTGGAAAAAGAATGGGCCTTGTGGCTGCCTGGGACTTCAGAACCTGGGTATCCAGTCTGTCCCCGTCTCTCCCTCCCATGTGATAAACAATAAAACCACAAGGAAGACGCTGCATATTATTTAAAAGCAGCATCTATAATTAGTTCAAACGACTTGGCCTCTTGTAGGGAGTAAATGGAACCTCAGTGCTATCCAAGTACAGTAACTGATGCTTAATGAAGAGGTAATTTCGCTCAGTGGAGATGCAACTTGCTGATGTATCTGATCTGATTCTTTGGTTTCATTATCCCTCTAACAATAGCCTCTAACCCCTCCGCTGCTCTGACATGGGCAGAAAGTCAAGGAATTGTTGTCCCATCGCATGCTTCTGCCATGGATGCAGGGAACAAAGTAGACAGCAAGACCGGGTGTTGCATAGCAACTCTGAAGGTTGTTTCTGGGGAGGCAGCAAAAAGAGTCTCTCATTCGGTTGCTTAACCTCTGAGACCTACCCACAGCTCCTCTGGCAACTCTATTAGTATTACACTTATCTTCTCTGAGGTGAGTTCCTGCTGCCACAGCCAAATCTGGGCTGAGGTGATCCTGAAGCCTCTGCTGCAGAAGGCCAGACAAATGTGAAAGAAACTCTATGCATACTTGTTGCCGTTCCCCTCTCTCCTTCATCTGCCCAAGCTACTGGCTATAGATCTGAACTAATGTACTGCTGACAGCTGCCGCACAGCACTGAAAACTAAGCTCATGCAAAGGCCTGGTTTCTGGGGAAGAAGGCCAGAAAAATGCAGCGCAGTGCTGGGAGGGAGGACATGGCTCCTTGAAAAGGACCTGTACATTTCCCAAGGCAGGGGAAAGCTGGCCTGCCACTGGCCCTGGACCGTCTGTGAGAAGCCAAAACAGAGAGCCGTTGTTCACAACCCCACCATGACTTCCCACAATTGTAACATGGCTGTGAAAGTTTAAAAAGGATCTTCCAAAGGAAGAACAGACAGACCAACAACCCTGCCTTACAATGAACACCACCTCCCTTCATCTCCATCACCATTATTTTCTTCTACTTGCACCGTTCGTACAGCAAGAAGCTAAAGTGCTTTCTTGACATTACTAGATGAAGTCTCCTATCTCCTCTCTGGGGCAAGACAAGTCCCTAGCTCCTGCTTCACAGATACCATAAACACAGATACAGTGAGGATACTGACACACATACCGGAAAGCTAACTTGCTCACACCTACACATATGGCTGCAGACAGTGACCTATTTGGTCTGTGCATGCCCCAAGCCAGCTGGATGCAGAGTAGCTCTGGTCTGGAAGGTTTGGTGCTGAACTTTCATGACACCAAATCCAAACTACAAACCCCAGCAGCATTGCCCCCAACCCAGTTACACACTTTCTGACCTCTAAAACAAAACCAGCTAGGGTTTGGCCAACATGGAGCACGGGAGGGTGATGCAGAAGCCACCCACAGAGAAACTGAGGAAGAGCTGGAGAGAAAAGAAATCTAGATAGCTGGTGCCCTTGGAAAGATAGAAAGCAAACCCCCCTTTTGTACAAAACCAAATATATTAACTGTCTGGAGAGCATACGGACCCTCGCATGTCATTGCAGTGCACACCCAGTTCCCACAGGCACAGACGCAGCGGTTGCACTCCACCTGGGTCTCTGCTCCATCCTCATAGGTTTCATCTTCCAGGGCACACTCTAGAGAGGCAGAAAACAAGGACAGTGGTTGTGAGAGAGCAAGCAGGCTAAAGACAACATACTTTGGAGATGCCTTGAGAGAGAAGAGGTACACAGTTTTGGAGGAGGCCCTAACTACCAAAAGTTTCATAATGACTAAAACATTCATGCTGAATTTGGTCTGTGAAATCAGCCAAAAAATAATTTGGAAGAGTCCAGCACTTCATTTGCTTCCTCAAAAAACACATTTCAATTTCTCAATTCCAAATGAAATCTCAGTATCAGATGTGTTTGAATTTCCTAATCTGTTATACATAGAAGAGAATGCCCAAAGTGAAAGTTTTGGTTACTCTGAAAGAATTCCTGTTCCAGGTGGGGAGAAGTTGGGGAAATGATTTATGTATTTGCTGTTGCCCTGAGAAAGAAAGGGGAAAAAAAGGAAGGTGTCTCATTTCAGCTCACATTTCTTCTCACAGCTCTATTATATGTTTAAATCGAGGCCCCCAAAGAACTCAAGGGCCTGTATGGTGTTAAGTGAAAACCAGCTGATCATGCTTTCTGGGGGAGGTGCAGCATCCCTAGCTTCCCACTGAAATAGGCAACAGAGAATTCAACTTAATATTCCCTAAGAAGCATAGCCTCTGTCTGCTCCTCGGTGCCACCGCAGTGGGATGTAAATCCGGCACCTTTGGACCAGCATCCCCTAAGAAGACAATTAGATGAATGGCTAGGCACACCTGATAAGCAGAACACTAAGCTGCTTCCACATGAGCTGTAGCACTAAGCAGGATTTAGAAGGATAGTGAACTTTGAGATGTTCATCAGGGAGGCTCTCTGTGTGAAAGGCAGAGCATAGCAGGACATTTGTCTGGTCTGACTTTCCTAAGTTATCCAGACGTGACCTCCTCACATGATTTATCTCCACACTGTTAAATACATGCCTTGACCTTCCAAGCATACCATATCCATTCAACCTACGCCCTTGCTTCTAAAATCCAAACTTTTTTCATCACAAGAGCTGTGGGAGCTCTGGGACAGAAAAAGCAGTACTTTTGACAATGCAGGGACAAGGGGTCCTGTCAGATGGGAGGGAGGCATATATCAACATTATCTCTGGGAGTGGAGTTACAGCATCTGATGTCTGGCCCAAAGCTGGTCTCTTTTCTTTCCTCCCTTCCCAGGACCCCTCTGGTTCCCCAGTGTAAGTGAGGAGTTCCTACTTTTCTCTGGAGGGTTGAAGGATGGGCTGAGGCACTTGAGAAATTCATTGAAGCTGAGCTTCCAGTCAGCATTTTCATCTGACAGCTCGATGAGGGCATCTACGCAGAGTCCCCTGAAAGGAAACACAGAGGCATGTTCTGCACAGGGCTGTACCAGGCAGGTCCCTGCTCTACTGGCTTCAGAGTACAGATGAGTAAAACCAGTAATAACTAGGAAGGCTCTGAGATGCCTGGCAGAAGTGGCTTCTCTAAGGAAACCTCACTGCATATACACAAAAGAAAAACAGACATAAAGACTCTGTTGGCTGGTGAAGGGCTGGGAACTGAAAAGATATTCAGAACAGCACGATAGGACCTTGTTGATACCTACATGCTGTCACACGAGTACAGATGCAAGCACAGCCTAACCACAAGCAACCTGTTCTCCTCAGTCTCACAGTGGCACACGCACAGAAAAATGGAAACCTCTCAAACTACATTGTCATGCGATGCTTGCACCAGCTCTAACTGCAGGCTGTCCGTAAGCTGTGTTTTCCCACCATCTTCCTTGCACTGGATCTAGCTACCAGGCAAAAGGTGAGTAAAGTCCACTGGAAAGCTAATTTATTAGGAAATAAAAGACAACAAATATTCCGTCACCCAACTCATCTTCTGGCTGCACATCTACTAGATTTAAGGCAAAAGAGGGTTGGAATACATGCCTAATGTGAACGGTAGGGGTGGGACTGTTCCTTTTGGTGGTATTCACACCTAATTAAGTGAGAAGCTACTTCATACACATTTATCTTTGTTAGTCCCAGCCCTAGCTGATATTTTCCATGAGTGGATTTTCATGCCCCCTTCTACCACATCCAGCCCCCTGGTCGTCCTTCTGGCATCCTGTCCTCTGCCCACCTGAGCAGCTTGTTGGTCTCCTGGTCCATGTAGGTGGTGATGTTGACAGCAGTCTCATTCTGTTCCACAAACTTCAGGAATTCAGTGGAGTCCAAGCGAGAATCACCATCATCAAAGCTCTGCAGGGAAAGATGGGAAGATGCGAGAGGGTCTGATTTATCAGTTCAGGGTACCCCTTCCTTCTCCCTCTTCCATATGTACTTAGCATTTTTGAAGCTTTAGTGAAACAGGTTGCATCATCCCTGTTTTGCACAAAGAACAGAGGCTCAGAGAAAAGCAGCAACGTATCCATACTAGCATCAGAACTGGGAGACATGATCCTAGCCTTGTTCTCACCGATAAGCTACACTGCCTCTCATTCACCTCCTGCTGCTTGATTTATGGCTCCAACCCCTTCTCTTTGTTTCAGCCAGCTCTTAGCCTTCTTATATACCACCTGCCTTAAAGCAGACCAGTTGCATTCAAGGAGGTGTCAGTTTTCCAATACGTGTAAATCCAAAGCTGTGCCTGGACTGTGACAGTGACAAAAGGGAAAAATCACAGGAAGCAATTTTCTGCTGATCCCAAAGAAGGAACAATTTAATGCAACAGCACAACGCCTCACCACCAACTTCTTAAGGTCCTGACAGGACTTCTGGCACTGAAGAGCAGGATTTTTAGCCCTGAAATCCTGGCTGTACTCCCAAAGAAGTAATTGCATTTTGCCTTCCTATTTGGAGATGTCATATCACGGTGCTGGGCATTCAGCAGGAACTGCTGGGCCCCCTCAGAGACAGCTGCATTGCAGGGAGGGGAAAATGAATTCTGCACACAGACTGCTGCCGGCTAATTTTTGCTGTGTGACTCGGGGCAGGTCACTGTGTCTCCTCATGCAGTGCTTCCAGGAATGCTGGAAGAGACACAGCCTGTTTTTACCTCTACGTGGTTCAGGAGAAACCTGTAGGGCTAGGAGAATTACTCTGCGCGCCGTAGCCTGTATATAACTGCTCCACTAACATGTTTCAACTTCTACTAGACTTTGAAGCCTCTCGTTGCGCTGTTTCTTGTGAAAGTGGCTGCAGTTCTCTTAACGACCGAGACTCAGCTAAGCTAGTTTTCTTGCCTTTCAATGCTATGGTATGCATTTATGTGTTCCCCCAGAGACCCTCCAAAACAGAGCAGCTTCCTACTGTTGGCCTCTCTCCTCTTGAAATAACGTCCTCCAACGTCAAGGCCTGCGTGATGTACAACCCACATCCCAGTGATCCACACAAGTCAGGCTTCCAGGAGGGAAACTGCTTAATGCCATGCCTCCCCATCAAGGAGAAAAGGGAAAAGCTTCATGTCATCTTTGTCTCCAGCATTTATTCCCTGCAGGGCAGGAATCAGGCCATTTGCAGGGTGGAGTGCAGAGCCCCAGGGCTGGGCACGGCAGAATTCCTTCAGCAACAGCGGAGCCTCATTGGTGAAACAAATTTGTGTGTGTTTGAACCCATTTAGTTTGCTTTGCTTGTATTTGTCCCAAGTTGCTCCAAGCTCTGAATTCTGCTTTAAAATTATTTCAAAGCTTTAAGGGTTGTTGATATGGTGTACTACCATCTGACAGAGAAGGAAATTTCCCCTTTGGTCCAAGAAAAGGTATGGCTCTGTCATGGGAGCTTTCACCCACTTGTGCCTGGGATCAGTGCTCCAGAAAAAGGGGGACAATAAAGAGAACATGACGCTGTCTGCCTCTGAGCTGCAGCCACGGGATTTCACGGGATTTCACCAGCGCCCTGACCAGGCGTGGGGCCAGCGGGGGTGACCAGGCTGTGTGGCGAGCAGTGGAGCAAGCCTGTGGGCAGCTCATGCATTTCAGCAAAGCCCATTGGCTGGGGAGACTCCATCCAAAGGTGGCTGGGGACAGCATGTTTGCAGGGGGAGGGACTGCGCAGCTCCCCTCTGCAGGATGCTGCAGCTTTTGGGTGCTGGCAGGTGCCGGCGGGGGTGCCCGAGGCAGTGGGCCACCAGTGGGCTTCCACAGACGCAGCGGCATTAACAGCTACAAAGGCGAAGATGCTCTCTGGAGCGCGGGGACCAGTTCCTCTGCCTCACCAGGGGGTGCCATTGCCATGGCAAATTTGCTTGCAGCGCTAACTCCTGTCAGGCACCATTACTCTCTCGCTGTCAACAGCATATGATTTAAACACTCTCCCCCTCTCCCCACCTGCTCCTCCAGCTGAATGCTTTGAAGTCTTTATCAGGAGCCCAGCGTGAGGGGGAGGGACAAAGCAGTGCATGTGGCAGGAGCATGGGAGAAGTGTGTGATCTGCTGGTTACAAAAGGGGGTGGGGATGGGCTGAGGGACAGACTAACAAGGAGGAGGGAAGAGGAACAGGATTATTGCAGGGCCCGACGCTCACAGGCGGTTCCTCTCTCTCTGCAGAGCACTAGGGAAGTGCCAGCTCTCAGCCACAACTGGGCCATACTCCTTGCAAGCAAATATTCACCTTGAAGCCCCGAAGTGTCGCCTATCCCCATCTCAACATGGCCTTGGGACTGTCTGGAACAAAGGATCAGCAGCCCCTGCCCCGGCTTTCTGCTCCTTCTACCTGCATTTCCAGCACTTTTACCCACCTTTTGTCCTCTGGCTATCTTTGTCCCCTGAGATCAGTTCTTCTCTCCCCTGCCACAGGCACACTTGGCCTGCCCTCCTTTTCCCCAGGGCAGGTCAGATCCCCAGGGATGCTCCAGGTCTGGGCTGTCATGTAGCCGTGTCAGTGGCTCTGTCAGCAGCTGCTGCAGGCAGCCCGTAACACATCATGCTGTAGGACATACCAGACCTCTCCAGCCCCCAGCTTGACAGGCCCATCACATGCTGGTGCCTCCCGGGTGGGAGCATGGCAGCTGCCTTGCAGTGACAGGGCAAGAAACATTCTCTGGCTTCTGAGGCAGGTGCTGCTCTACTTGCCTTGAAATACTTGTCCAGGACTTCACTGTAGTTGCTGCCCTTGGAAAACCAGCCGTCTGGGATAATCTCAGCTTCCAGCCACTGGATGACACGGCGACGAAGCTCGTCCCTGTCCGACTGGTAGCAGACAACTGTAACGGGAGAAGGTGTAGCAGAAGAAAAAGCAAGGATGAGAGAAATGAAGTTGGCCAGGAGACCACAGAGACACGACTGGAAATAAAGGCCAGCCAGCCAGCCCTGATGGCAGTTTGCAGGCCCCTCTGTCCTTGGAGATGTGCCACTGGCAGATCAAAGCAGAGGTGCCATGTGCTGAATGGCGGATGGGCTGTGGGTGACACCATGTGGCAAGGCCAGAAAACGACACTCCTGCCAAAGCTCTTCTGCCTTCCTGTCCCTGAAGCTTGTGGAAGAACAACCCAGAGCTGACTCATCTTGGTGTGAAGAGTCACCAGACTGAGGGAGGAAGGTGACTGACAGTGTCTTCAGGCTTCCTGATGCCGTGCAGAACAGGCATTCGACCATCAACCCTCAAGTACGAAAACCTCTATCCTCTGCAAGGGCAAAGACTAGACTGAGCAAGCCTTTCCACCACGCTGTCCCCAGGACTTGAATTTTAGGGCCTACTATCTCAGGAGATCTCATTTCTCCAAAGCCCCGACTTGTCCACTCTGACTGGAAATGAGAGGGGGTCAAGTTGGGCTTGTCCACAGTGCTCTCCACAGTCACAGGTTTCTCTAGGTGGATATCACTTTGTATGCTAGTACCAAACCATGCATTTAGAAGGAAAACTGAAAGCCTAGATCTTCTGGCTTCTGTGAGTTGTCATACCTGCCCAGAGGTCAATGGGGCCAGAAGGGGAATCAGTGTGCATTCATGTCATTTACACACACTAAGGATCTCCTTCTGAATCCAGTGACTACAATCACAACCAGACAGACAGATGCGGGGGAAGTCAGGATTCTGCATGTTTCATTTTGAACTTCCTTGAAACTACTTTAAGGTGGTGGCCATGCCCTGACATGTTCCTTTCCCTTAAGCTTGTACGAGGGTTTGCTCTCATCTGTCCTAGGAAGCTGAAGTTGATGATTATACAGCTCCAGCATTTAGAGGCCATGGATCAGAAAAGGGTCCGCTGATGAAGCACAGGCCATGGCCCCAAAATCCATAGTCTAAGTACACAAGGCAATGCATAAGGGGGGAAACCAGGCACAGGGAATCAAAGAGACTTGTTGGCTGATGGAAGAAGTGGTTCAGCTACACCGCCTGACTCCCTTGACAATGCCCCATTCATGACATAGTGCTATCTCTCTGCCCCTATGCCCATCGGTTAATCACTCCTGAAGCAAAGTCTCCTTTCAAAAGACTGCTCTTGGAGTTGGGGACATAGCTCCACGGTTATTGTGTCTTAGATCCCCAACAAACTATGCAAAAGAGTGTCTCTCTCACCCCTCAGTCTGGGTGATGAACACAGCTTGTGCCCCTAGGGGCAAACTGGGTTTCATTGCACCTCATACATGCTCAGAGTCCCTGAGGCATCCCAGCACAGTGAAGAGCCCAGGAGATGTATGAGCTCTAAAAGGTTACCCAAGAGCAAGGAGCTGGGCAATCACATTTCAGCTGATTTATCAACTCAGACTCTGCTACAGCCAGTGCAGAGGTATGACTTTTACACAGAGCTGTGCAACTCCCCCAGCAGACCTTCCTCCCCATCTCTTTTCCCAAATTCACGCAGAGGCCGCAGCCAGAAAGGAGATGGCTTCTTACCTGGACTTGCAGCTGGATTCTCAGACTTCTTCTCTGTTAATGGAAAGACAGAAGAGGATATTTCTGATGCAACATGAAGCAATACGAACCTCTTCCCACCCTGGGAGCTGCTTGGGCAAGAGCAGAGGAACCTGGGAGTCTTTGGAAACACGAGGCCCACATATATGATTAAGGGACTGAAACATCTGTCACCCTGAGGGGAGACTGAGGACTGTTTAGCCTGAAGAAGAAAGGCTTGGGGGCAATCTCATCAATGTTTATAAATCTGATGGGAGGGAATGAAGATGACTGAGCCATACCCTTCTCTAGTGTCTAGTAACAGGGCAAGAGGCAGTGGGCACATATTTGAACAGATAAAATTCTGTCTGAACATAAGGAAACACTTTTTTACTGTGCGGCTGGTGTGGGGGTGAGTTAAACAGCCCCGCTGTTGAGGCAAAATCCTTGCTGCTAAAGTTTTTGAGGTTCCTCATGAACATGGATAGCAGTATGGGCTTTGGGAGTTTGTTCTGAGAGTCTGACCTACCCAGCAGGTAGGCTGGGACGCCTGCCTGGCTGAATCCACGAGCTCAGAGAAAGGCAAGCAGGAGCAAGAAGTTCCCCTGCTCTCCTGAGTGCCCCCATCCCATCCCACCACAGCCAAGGTGTCAGGGTCCTGAGTGCACTAATAAGGGCCTTAATGGCCCTGCCAACCTCACCTAGGGCCTCCATTACACACTCTCTACCTATGAGCCCAGGAGCTCTATTTCAGCTGATGTCTCGACCCCTAGTCCTTGCCTGGGATTATGTTGTAGGTATGCCTGACTCCAGCTCTGTTGCAACCATTCCTGTACCTGCCATAGACCCTGTTGATCTAGGCCCTGACCTGGTGACTGTCTTCCCACCTCGATCTCAGACCTGCTATAGACTGAATCACTATGGACTTGTCTGGCAATAATTGGCCTGTGCCTGATCCTGGTTACCATCACCAGAACTGATGCTGACCTGATTTCATGGCTTGACTTCAGGCCTACTTCATCACCACAAACTTGCCTGGTGATCTGGACTCTTGGTTGAACCTGGCTATTGTTCCCAGGCTTGCCCTGTTTACCCTGCTCTGCAACTGTAGTATAGGGTCCTGGCTGGTGAGACCTCTGCCTTACCTTGTTATCACACTTCACTCCCAGCTCTCCCTCCCTTAGAGAGCAGCCGGCCCTCATCGCTCCCTGACATAGGGTTACCTTTACAGTGGCCATCGTAATCCACCTGGATCTTGGAGCCAGTGAGGCAGGCATCACGGTGCAGCTCGCAGTGGTTCAGGTACGTCTTGCCATTGCTACCGCACACAGGCCTCTTGTGAGGTTTGCATTGCTGTGAGAGAGCCAGAGAAGACAGTATTTTACCTTCCTCCTCAGGACAGCTAGAGCGAGGCAGGTGAGTCCCAGCATCAGCCCAACTCAACAGAAGCCCTTGGCACAGCCCCCTTGGCCCAAAAGGTGTTTGGAGCAGGCTGAACACTCCCGTCGCCACCCCAAAAAACCCACACAGAGAAGCTTGTGGGTGTGGGTTCAAAGGCTTCACTTTATCCCAGCCTCCATCACCACCACCACGACAAGAGCCTTCCTGAAAGCAGAGCCCAGCAGAGGAATCAGTGCCCAGCGTAAATACTGAGTGTAATCTTGCAAGTGCCGCTCTGTGTGCCATGGATGTGCCTGTCCAGAGCTGCTTCTGTGAATCTGTTCTGTGTACCTCTGCTTGTTCAGCTCTGTTGCATCTCTGCTCCACCTTTCTGCAACCGAATGTAGAGTAAGCCATCAGCCAAGAGCAAACAGCACACCCTACAGCAGAGGGAGGGTTCACCAATGCCACTGTTCAGGCTGTGGGCTTCTTTCTCGCACACCTTTCAGTCTGGCCAAGCCTACCCAGAGTGACAGACTCTCTTGCTGCTAACAGGGCATTTCACTCTCCAGTGCCCAGGCTGACTGCATAAGAGCTGCAGGCTCTGAGGGAAGTGGGAACAAAGAGCCTCACACCCATTCCCAGGAGCCAGGCAGGAATGGTTTGAAAGCACGGGGCAGAGCGGAGTAGGGAGATGCTGTGTCTCTACAGCTGGGAAAGGCTCTTCTAATCATCTCCAGCTGCCTGCTGGATGGAGCTATTCATCCTCACAGCACTCTACCACAATTATTTCCATTTTACAAAAGCTGATTTTTAGTAGGGTGCTTGTAACCTCCTCAAACAAGACAACAGTGAGGGCAGGGTGTCTTGGAGCTCGCAGACCACTCCCTTACAGTGCGCTCCAAGGCCAGCTGCATATCAATACCCTATTGGGCTCTCCCAACAAAAGACCTCCAGACAAGTCTCCTGTGCATGTAAAGACCCTACACAGTTGTCCGAGTAGCACAGCTGCAAGCCCCAGACCGTATCTACCCTACAGGGCTCTTCCCCCACACCACACTGGGAAAGGCCGTGCTGTTGAAAAGCCACTGTGAATTTGCAGCTGCTCTGAAACAGCCATAGCCTCATCGCATCATGGGAGACTGAAACCCAGACAGGTGGTGGTGGTGACGACATCCATCCCAGACGCAGAAGCCGTGCCACCTTCCTACCTCAATGCAGAGGCAGGTTGGCTCTCCCTTCTCTGTCATTGCACACTCCCGCCCAGCTCCGCAGAAAACATTGGCACAGATCTTGGATTTGCTCCTTGGCTCTTCCTGCAAGATACAAAGTAAAAGACACAAAATGCTTCAAGTTACCCTGAAGAGCAGCAACACAGCTTTAAAAAATAACACATTTAACTTCTAGACTGGACCAAAGAGCACCAAGGCGGTAAGGCACAGATTATAGAACAAGAGAGACATGACTGCAATAGATGGACAGCTCAGACAATAACCAGGAGCGGAAACAAGAACTAGGGCTACAGCCCCAGCAATAGAGGGTTTCCTTAACGTCACTCCCAGAAAATCGCCTAGGAGAACTGGAGCAAACATGAGCAAGAGAAAGTCTAGCATGAATGGCAAGAATAATCGCTCATGTCAAGGACTGTCATCTTCAAACTTTTTTGCATGGAGGGTAGGGAGCAGAAATGTCTTTGCTTGAGACATTTAAGAAGGTGGTGAACATAACCCTGGAGAAAGGTGTGATAGCAAACAGGCAGAAGAAATCGCTATCAGGCACCAGATAATGCCCCTGTCACAAAAAATCTTCACAAAACTACGTGACCCATTATCTTGCCTCCACTGGTCAAGATTAAACACTTCAAAGGAGGAAACACTGTCATAGATAATTATACAGTAATCTTCTCACAGAGAAAATTTCTTCCTGGTCCCTGACAGCCAGCAGTTGACTTATGCCCTGCAGCACAATTTGTACGCTTCACAGTTTTCTCCTAGCCAAAGTCATCACAAGTGTTCTTGTTGTTCACGTAACTGTTGAATCCTTTTTTTAAGTCCCACTGCATTCCCAAACTGGTGACACCTAACAGGGAAGATTTCCACAGGTTAATCATGCTTTCAATAAAAACACTGTTTACTTTTAACAGTTTAATGTCTTTTTTTTCTTAGACTTTTAAAAGAGCAGACTGTTCCAGGGGTTCAGACTTTGGAGACCCTGGTTTAATTGCCTGCTGTGTCACTGATTTCCTTTGTGACTCTCATTTCATCTAACATTTTCCACCTGGAAGTTAAGTATCTGGTTCAGGCTAGCCAACTGGCTTCCTCAACAGTTTTGTATCAGAGACAGAAGGTTGAGGAATGTAAAATAATCAGTGGGGTAGGTCAATCACATCGGCTGTGACTCTTCTCTGTAATACACAAAGTTGTTTTTTTTTACCTTCTCATCCGAGTATTATTCTTAACCTCTGCTCATTTGTGGTATCTTTGTACTTCCATCACATACTTTTGAAAGTAGGTGATCAAAAAGGAGCAGAATTTGCCTGAGGAGCAAGCATTATTGATACATTTAATAACAAATGCTGAGCACATTTTTTCTCCCATTGCTTCTTTATCCTAATCTTCTTTTTTTTGTTTTGCTTTAAAACCACAACTTCACAGTGAGCTGTTGTCTTTACTGAACAGCCCACAGTGACAGCCAGATCATTTTCTGAATGACCTCGCCCTGGTCTTCAGAATATTTTGTCTGCTGGCCTACTGCACAGTCATCAAGCCCAAGAAGGTCTCTTCAAAGCATTGCAGGACTCTCTCCAGGTTTGCATAGTGACAAACACCTTTCCTACTCTCTGCAAATGTTCCTATCTCGCTGCTTATCCTGTAAAATAAAAATAATAGTATTCAGACACACCAGTCTTAGCTCAGAAACGTACACCGTGTCCCAGGCCTGCTCACTGCATGAAGACAGTCTGTTATCCTCCCTCTGCCCCTTCATCCTCCTTTCACATATCGTTTCTGAGCTATGAAAGACACTCTGACCCTTCTGCTGCACCCACCTCTCCTTAGTTGCCTTCTGGTGGAGGGCTGGGGTAAAAAATCTAGGTGGTTCTGGGGTGGAATGGAGCAATGCGAGTGCTTCACCGCACAAAGCAACATCACACAACTTAGAGCAGGAAAGGAAGAATAACTCATTTTGCAAAAAGCACAAAGAAAATCCAAATTCTCCCAGGCTAGAGTCTGGCTAGGGCACTCCCACACCTAAAATGCACCGCAGGCACCTAAGTGCTGATCTGTTTAAAGGGTTTCAAACAACGTGCCCACCCCTTCACCCAACCCAAAGACCAGAAAAAAAAGAGCTAAACACGGCTTTGAACCGACACCCACCAAGGTCTGTAATCCAGGTGCTTGGCAATAGATGGCAGTACTCTGCCTCTCCTTACCCATGGCCAGGCAGGACTGCCAGCAGCAGGCTCCCGGCCGTGCCCACCGACGCCAAACCTGGCTCTTGCCTCCTGGGCTGAGATGGCACTGCTGCAACCGCAGCTGGCCTCAGCAGGCGTCCGCAGGGACCGAGCTCAGGTTGCAAGACTCCTCTCCCCTCGCCAGCTTGCTGGCAACCAGGCCCGTGACGCGGCTGTCCTGGCCACAGCTCCCTCCCCTGTAGCGCCAGAGCCCAGAAGCCATCCCGCAGCTCTCCCACTGGGACCTGGGGCAGGGATGCTGGCAGGGTGATGCCGCCAGAACAGCCTCTGAGGACAACTTGCCTCCTGCCAGGCTACAGAGCCATGTTCTTCTGATTTTTCTTATTAATCAAAGCAAGATGGTTTGGTGGTTGCTTCTTTGCTGTTGTTTTAAGCTGTCCTAGGCTGGCAGCGGGTCAGAGCTGGTTGCCACGTCCCAGCATGGCTGTCTCCACCCCAAGGGTTTGCTAGAGAAAGAAAGGAATCAAGCTACTCTGCCTGCCTGCCCTCTCACTCTGGCACAGGGTTTCTCAGACTCAGCTTGCTCATCCTCCCTCCTGGCAGCAGCGGCCATGGCAGGAGCTACCAGGCTGGGTGCTGGCTCCACTTTTAGTGAAAGCAGCTCTCAGCTTCCACCCCAGTTCCCAGAGCAGTAACTCAGCCCCTTGTGCCCCCCATGCTCACCCCACAAATCATACTTTCTCCATTGACAACCTGCAAACCACAGTCTCTTCTACTCATATGCCCCCCTCCCAAAATCCCCAAGACTCTCACCTCCTTCCTTCACCAGACATGTACCTATGTCCCCTACCCTACATCTACGCACCTTGCACCTGCAACCTGACCCACTGCGGCTGCTTCGCAGGTCAAGGTGCGCTGCTCTGCCAGGCGTTAGCAGCTACTGCTGGAGATCCTGCCTCTACCTCCTGCAAGAGCCAGAAAACACTTTCCTCCACCAGCCTGCACACAGATGAAGTTGCCACCGCTACTGCTTGGTACAGACACATGGCTCTGACGTGGTTCACAGCATACCGCAGGGTGGAAGCTCTCTCTAGCAACTCCTGGCTGCCTTCCTGGCAAATGCCCGAGTCTCCTGTGCATAACTGGGAGTGTAACGGAGATGGTGGTGGACGAATGGACGAGTACGGTGGGGGTCTGCAAATGCGGCTTTATAATCTTCACTCCTGATTCTCTGGTGACCTCCCAGATGCTACCAGCCCAACTAGTTTCTTGTGACAGATATTCTGATCTTACCTTGGACCTTGTCATGTTTGTTCTTTATAAAGCTCCATCTGCTGGAGTCATGTGAGTAAGCGGGGATGGCAGCTGCCACTTCCATATTAACTAGCTCATCCTTGCATGTACCATGTAAAAGCTTGAAAATGTGAACTGCAAAAGTTTAAATGCCAGGTCACAAAAAAAAAAACCAAACCAAACCAAAAACCTCCACAGTGTATGTTGTGTTTAAATGCCACCGCCCTTAAATTCATTTCAGAATTTGGGGGCCAGAATCACGTTTTTTACACTGCTTTCTCCCTGCAAGCTGCCATTGCCTTTTCTGTCACTGTGGGCTTGTGAAGTGTCACTCATCCCTGTGCACAGCGCGCTTGGGCATGTGGAAGGGAAAGGGCAGAGAGTCATTACTAATTGCTGCACGGTGGCATTTACACTGCAAGCCGTGACAAGGCAGTTCCCCTTCTCTGCCTCGGGTGAGGTGCCCAAGCTCTCTCTGTTTGGGCAATGCTTTTAATTACTCCTTTGCTGCCCAGAGACCAAGTGGGAAGGTGTAAAAGCGGTGGGCATGAAGCCAGGGCAGGAGCATCTGGACTCTGAGCATCCGCCGTGCCACAGGGGCACTCCTGACTCTTCATCCCGCGGCCTCCGCAGGGGCACAACCTCCTCGGACATCTCGAGCAAAGATCATGGAGAAAGCTGTTTGCTATGGCTCATGGGCCAGAAACTCAGGACAGCCGGGCAGCGTCACGTACGCGTAGCCCAGACTGTCTGCCAAATGGGGATGGGAACGCATGCCGCTTTTGGGGGGCTGGGAAGTGTAACCGCATGGATGAAGGACTCTTGCACGCAAACAGGCAAGCGCCAAGCAGAAGACCTGAACTGACAGTGCAGCAAGCCACACGCAATGCTTCTGCCTCAGCTGTTGCTTCCTAGGGAGCAAGGAGGAAAAAGAGACATTTCCAAGGCACCCGCGGGCGAGAAAGCCGTCGGCAGCGCAGGCGGTGAGGGATCACCATGGCAACCAGCAATGCAGGGCCTCAAGGTGGAGAGCTAAAATTAGGCAGCGGGAAGGGCTGTTTCTCATCTCTAGCAGCAACCAGCACTGAGGAGTCAGACCCCCAACACAGCGTAAGCGCAGATGTCGGGAGCATTTCCGAGTCCCTGCTGGAGCCCGGATGTCCAGGACCGAGCGTGGCTCGATGCGCTGACACATGGTGCCACGTGCAGGTCTGCACGGGGTCCCAAGGTCCTACAAGCAGCTGTGCCTGCTCCGCGCTGCATGAAACCAGTGCGGTGTCTGCAGCAGGGTATATGAGTGACCGTACACACGAAGGGAAAGAGGCATCATGGCTCCTTGGCTTTGCAAGGAAGCCTGCTCACTGCAGCTCTCCCTCGGCCGCTCCCTCCCCTGGCCCATGCTGAGCCACAACTGCCTGGTGTCATTTGGTGGAAATGGGGACTTTCCTAACCAGCCTGTGAAAGCTGAAGCCATTAACAATTCAGTGACAAAACACCTCTGTAAGGAAGAACGGCCTTCCACCTGCAGAGAAGAGCTGTGCGAGCAGCTGCATGTCCACGGTGCCCCACATCCCACAGGGAGCAGCAGGGATTTCTGCCATTATGCATGCTCTGGGAAACCAGCAGGGAGACCACCTTGTTATGAGGCGGGGAGTTAACGTGCTTGAAAACAACCCCTCAGATTGCTTTTTGCTTTCTGCACATCTTTCCATACAAAATCTCCTCTTGAAGATCTCAAAAGTCTTTTTCTCAGCAGCCCATGCTGCACTGGAGAAATACTACTACCTGCCGTCCTGCTCCTACTGACACAAGTAAAAAGGTTTTCTGCTATCAGCAGCGACTGCAAGTCTTTTCTCTTTTGGCATCAGTTTGTGAAATCCATAAAATTACTTGACTCCTCATCTAGCGCTCTGTGCTGTTTGCTGTAAAATCAAGGCTTTGCATTTTTGCCCTGCCTGATGTGCGAGGAAATCGAAGTGCTCTAGAGCTGTAGCACTGAAAGCTCCTCCAGGAAGCAATCCCATGTATTATACAAACTTGAGTACCACATAGATAAGGCAAAACTAAAGGGCACCAAAATGATGCCTGGGGTTGCAGGACTTGCACAGATTCTCATGCCTCAGGGAAGGCAGCTTTAAAAGCTGAGAGGATAGATATAACCAGATACACAATTCACAATAGACTCCCTCCACACAGGGAGAAATGAGTTTGCAACTACGTATTTCAGCCACTCCTCCCTATGTCTTCCCGTCCACATCCCTTTTGCCTGTTCCCTGCCACGACTGACACAGGAGTAGGGATATGAGGGGTCTCCGAATGCCAGACAGGTGCCACCAGTAAACAGCACTGCCTGCACAATTTCTAAACCAACTCAACATCCAGCCATGAAATCCAGTGCTTCGTTCAGCTGTTGTCTTGGCAATGTTTTCTCCTCAAAGCAGAAAGATTTGGAGACACAAGGTGCTAGGTCAACGATGCAGAAAGCTAAGACAAGAAGCCATGTCTCCTGACTCCCAAACCTCCCTTCTCCTCTGTTGTGGGGCTGGGAGGGAGAAGCGCTGCATTGTGCTGTGATATCCAAAGAGAGGGCTGGGCAGCAGAGCAGCTAGGGGCGGTCACGAAAACTTAGCAACTCCTGTACGGCGATGGCAACTGAGAATGCATTTGGCTCCATGCGTTTCAACCCATTATCCAAGCGTGCCTCTGGGTAAAACAGCTCTGTCGGCAGTGTGCCCTCCTGCAGAGTTCCAGGGAGAGCAGATCCCACGTTCCCTGGAGGGCACGCGCAGGCAGGCAGCCTGTCACCTCCGGCCATTTGTCTCGGAGTTCTGTTTGTGACTAACAAGCAAAGCGCCCGTCCCTCCCTGCAAACCTGACCTAATTCCTGCGGCAGCTCCTTGGATCCTCTAACACTCTGGTGTGATGGGGTGGAAATTTCGCAGCAGCGTAAACTGAGCAGATTAGTGTGAAACAAGCAGGCACCGCCGACATTCAGTTTGCCATAAATAGATAGGTAAGGCGAACATTGCAATTTCTCTTCCTTAGGGCTATTGCCTCAGGACACCTGCAGACTCTGGAA
Source organism: Balaeniceps rex (assembly GCA_013401315.1). NCBI lineage: Eukaryota > Metazoa > Chordata > Aves > Pelecaniformes > Balaenicipitidae > Balaeniceps > Balaeniceps rex. The sequence continues at coordinate 115,963 of VYZW01049492.1, forward strand.
GAAACCCCACACAAATTACCTTTAAGTCCGACTTGGAAGGTTTGATTTTCAGTTGTCAAAGATAAGATGGAGATAAGCCCAGCGTGTGGGATTGAACCACGTCTGATTCCCAGTTCAGCTCTCCAATAAAACCTACCTCCCAGGACATCATGACTATTAGGACGGCACAGTGGGCTGTGGAGTGATCCATATTCTCTACTCTGGAAGGAAACCTGCCATCAGAGGTTGCTGAACCCACTGGTGCAGGGTCGCCAGCTGCACCCTTCCTCAGGTCTGGTGTTATCCAGTCCCAAAGTGGCACCCTCTGGAGCCAGCCCCCCGCAGGAGGTCCCCTTCTCCTTGCCTCTGGGAGGCACAGGGTACATGTCCTGTGGCTCAGACCAGCAAAGGTGTCGATGGGCAGCTCAGAAGGCTCAAAAACAGGCTGTCCCCAAGCTAGTTAGTTAAAAAGGAAAAGAAAAGATGTTTGTGAGGCAAAGTCTGGACCAGTGCCGGATTGATTCCCCAGGGCCCTGCGACCAAACACATTTGACAATGTCCCCAGTGCTAACAATATCCAATTTGAAGGGTGCCAGCATGAGGTCTGTGCTGGATGCAAAGGGGTCCAGCACCATTAAAACTTCAGGATTCCTCCCTCCCCTAAATCCTAAAGCCATTCTGCAAGCAGCAGAACTAATGAAGCCCAGTTTCCAACAGCTCTCTCTGCGTGGCCTGTCTGTCAGCTAGTTACAGGGCAGCGTATGGACTCCTTCCTCAGAGGGGGGTCTTCGCAGGCCCCTCTCATTAAGCGAGTCACCTAGAGTCACAAAACCAGCTGGATCCCATTATCTCGGAGGCCTCCACCGCTTTATCAGCTGTGGCGGAAACAGACTGATAGATTCAAGACTCACTGGAGGTGAGAGACAGGCAGGCAGGCAGGCAGGCAGGCAGGCAGGCACAGACAGCCTGCTGACATAGCTTTGCTTCCTTAGGGAACCAGGCTGTAATTCCTTTGCAGAGCCCCATGAAACACCCTTCTGGCTCAGCCTCTGCTCTCAACAGACTCAACACCACTATCGCTTGCAGCCCTGGGGGCAGGTCCTCACCCCAGCCCCCCTGCTGCAACTCCAGTCCTGCTTCAGTCTCCCCCATGCTGACCCTTGTGCTCCCTCCCCGTTTTCCTTGAGTTGGAGGACAGACCCCATCTCTCTTTCATCTGTCCCTCGGAGCTTCCATCGCTGAGGTATTTCAGCCAGCTGCAATCCACGGCTGCGAACAGCCATCCAGACACAGTGCTGCGAGCTGCTGCGCTCCCTGCGGGACGCCTGCCATGGAGAAGCACATGCCCAATCCAGTCCCCAGTCACCACCCCTCTTCCCAAATCTCTCCCTCTATCTCTTCCTATTCTCAGCTGACATCCAGGGCTGGCTTGCTGTAAATACATCACACAACAAAATGCAACCCCTTAAAGGGTTTTGAATGCTTAATAGATGTATACTTAATGACAGCTGACTTTTGCTAATGGGAAACAAGCCAGAACATACACCTCTGCCCATGCTGGGAATCGGGGTGTGTTCCCAGAGAACTTGGGATTTTGGAAAAGCAGGCAAGGGAGGAAGGGACCTGCAAGGCCCAGAGCTCAGAGGAGGTTCCCTCTCTGCAAAACCTGTACCTCGCCCGTTTGTGTGCAACCCTTCCTGCCTTGTTGGCTGCTCAGTCTGTGATCCACGAACTGGCCGTGTCCACCATATCAGAGCATTGAGCGAGACCGCAGTGAGGCTCTAACTGACCTCTGTGATGAGAGGGGCCCATCAGGTCAGTGACCTCTGCATGAGGCCATGGAAAAACAACATTGCCCCTGGCAGCCTGTTTGCGAGTATTTGTCCATGGCTCTGTCAGGGAGATGAAGACATCTGATGCTACTACTGCTACAAAAAAAAAGACTGCCTTGGCAGTATTGCCTTGCAGAGATTGGTGGGGCGGATAGAGAGCGCTCTGCCTCCCCACTGAGCCCAGTGGGTATATGGCCTGGCCCCCTGACAGGGACTGCAGCCCTAACACACCAGCCATGGCTTTCTCGTGTCCCACGGCAAGCAGGCAGGAGCTAGTGCCTGCAAGGAAAGGGAAGGAGGAATTGGGAGGAAGGCGGCCTTCTCCCCACAACCTAATCAAGAGGAGAAAGGCATCTGCCAAACAGCTGATTTCTCTTACAGTGCGATGCTGCTAACAGTTACGGAGCCAGGCACACCTCTCTCGGGGACTCCACTGCGCGAGGACTCTTGTTTTCCCTTTTAAACTGGAAGGAATGTCTGTGCTCTAGCCCCCACAACCTCATATTTTCCACCACAAGGCAATGACCGGTGAGGCCCCATAAGGGGAACAATGACATGAGAGTCTGGGGAAGAGGAAATCTCTACCGCAAACAAGTCTGGAAAATGGCTGCTAGAAGGAAGGGAGCTTGCGTCTGGCAGCGCTCTCCCTGCTGCAGCCTCGCTCTGCCACTCGCCCTGAAACCCCCCTCGCACTCACAGCCTCAAAAATGTAATGGCTCAAAACGGCACTGTCTCTTAGCACTCTTCCCTCCACCCATCCCTGTAGCACTTCTGGAAGAAGGGGCTGGATTCCCTCCTGCCACATCATGCAGTGAAACTGCCAGCTCCTCCGCAGCCACCAGGAACTTTCTTGCTCACGCTAGCTCCCAGCAAGGCACGGAGGCAGGAGATCAGAGACTGAATTGCACATGCCAAGCCAGCTGGAGAGGCTTCAGCTGTGAGCAGGGCAGAGTCAGTCCCATGGGAGGAGAGGAGGTGCTGTTGCTGCACCGCAGTTCTCAGGGGGAGGAATCCGGTTAATCACTTCACATTTGGATAAGAAAATAACCCTCGTGCGCAGGGGAGGATCTCAGTGCACATCAAATGTCCTAAATGAAGTTAGTCCCACAGGACCTGCGGGATGAGAGTGGTATCATCCTCCTCATGTGACAGACTGGAAAAGAAAGGCCCAAGGGAGGGGACTTGCTCAAGAACGACCAGAAGGCAGCGGCTCAGCTTCCTTTGCTCCCTGGTCCAGGGCCAGGACCACTTCACAATCTGATGCACAAGTCATGCTCCCTGCTGGGGTACAACCGCCCTTCCCAGACCCTGAGTGCCCTGGGCCAGGCTCCATTTTGCCGTGGCTGGGCTTCTGGGAACTGCAATTCTCCATCCTGTTTTGTTTAAAACAAAAATAAAAACAAGAGCAGCATTGACTCCTGAATTTCAACAGGAGGGGGCTGTTCTGTACACGGGCAGCGCATGAGACAAGTCACAGCATCTTAGAAGTGGTCAGAGGAAGCCCTTGCCGACAGGAGGGTGTGAAGGAAGAGGATGAGGATAAGGAGTTCCTCCTCAGGGCAGACAGGCAGAGGTGGAGCACTGTCCCAGCCTCCAGAGCAGATCCAAGCAGAGCTGTGGATCACAGACTCTTCCTAGCTATTAAACACAGACCCCATCACCTCTCTCCTTCTCCAAGCACACCCAGGCTCAGCAGTAAAAGGAAGGTTTCTCTGCCACCTGGCTTCTTCCCAAAGGCATGCTCCTTCCCCTGCAGGAGAGAAGAAGTCCAAGTCCATGGAGCCCAGCACCAGAACCCTGAGGTCATCTGCCCCATTTTGGGGTACACTCGCTCAGCAGCTCCACCCCCCCAATCTGAGGCAGTTTTTGTGCCATATACAACCTCAAATATTCCCTTTCAACCCCTAAATCTGTGGTGACCCACAGCTCTTTCTGTGTCACAGCAGTCCCTCTTTTTCCATCTTTCATCCCCCTAATTTCCCACACTCAAAAGTCCTGCAGATTATACTGGTCCTGCCAGTAAGTTTTGTTGCCGCTTTTTCTGGACAGCTGGGATGATTTATTTCTGAATGGGATCCAATTTGGCACATTTCTCAGCCATCATCTGGCTCCAATGAAGGGAAGGGAAGAGCGAGCTGAGCAGTTGGAGGCAAGTTAGGATTTACAACCCTATGGCACCTCCTCACCTCTTCCAGTAACTGGATACACAAGAGCAACGTGGAGTGCAGGAAATGCTGAGGTTTACCAGCAGCCTCCGGCTCTTGTGCAAGAGGCCCCAGTAGTTTTGTTCCCATCACTAATGCAATGGATTTGATGATCCCTCTTCCCAGCTCTGCACCTTGGTCCTTCTTTACCTGCTTTCTACCACAGCACATTGCAAAAAAGCAATGGAAATCGCTGTGCGATTGGAGGGAAGCACTGAGTCAGCCTCAGTGTGGGAGGGAGAGTGAGAACAGCATTGGAAATAAGCCAGTTTTGCAATTCCCATCTTCTAGCGTTGGTCAAGGACTTGCTCAGCTCCTTATTAATGCAGAGCAGCTTCAGGGCTGCTCCACTCAATGGCTCTGCTGGAGATGGCTCTGCAAGAGCGAATCCTCAGAGGACAGTGCTCTCTGCCACAGTTATTTCTCTCCTTTGAAGCTTCTTTACCACATGAAAAGTCATGAGATCCCCCTTTACGCAGTGGGAACAGTGAGGAAGGGTCAGAGTAAACCCCATTATTAGGCATTATTTTGTCTAGGCAACTTTTCCTGGCCCACGGTCTTGACAGAGCATCCTCTTCCTGAAACCATACAGTCAGGAGTAGTTATCAGAGTAATGGGAAAATCTGAAAATGCAAGCCAGGTAAAACAAACCTGCAAGAGGGGAGAAGTTTGGGAAGGCTGGGGTACTAACCTGGAGTCTACTTATCAGTGGGGTACATCTGCCAAAAAGGCACAGCTCCATCAAACATCAGACGGTGTCCGTGTAGCCAGAGGGAGCTGAAGGCAAGTCTGCCAAAGCTTTGTCACATTACAACCTTCCAAATGCAAACTATGATTTCAGGAGGTGGGCAGATGCAAAGAAAGCTCTCTAGGTTCTTGTAACCTCAGCTTTTACTACTGAAGACCTGACAACTGGCAGAAAGGTGTGTGCGCCTACTCATTTGTATTGGAAAGAGGAGAGGAAAAACACTGCTGTAAAAACTAAGTGAAAATTATGCTGCACAAGCATACGAACTACAGGGATAGATGTGCATGTGTTTTTCCCTGCTCTCAGAAACATCACATCAGCAACAAGCAAGTCCCATTAAACTGCAAAGGCAGTTACCCTACAGCCCCACACCAGGACCACGGAGTAGTGCTGTTGGGCCATCTGGGACCCGGTGCAAGGGCAACCATGACCCCTGAGTTACAACCAGCTACTTCTTTTCAACTCCTGCTGCCCTATTATCCCTCAGAAAGCTTCCAGCCCAGGCACCAGCACCTGAAACCGTCCCTGTGCAGAGCTAACACCATTTCACACCTATCCTGAAGAGGCTTCCCTCTGCGATAGGCAAAGCGCTGTAAGTCTCTCTGACTTGCACTTAATGGCTGACCTCTTTACTGAGACAGCCAAGAGGAAGCTCTGATAAGGCCATGAGAAAATTGGTAGCATCGCTATGAAATACACTATAAAATCTAGTCACTATGGTAACTGCCACAGCTGGGAGGAAAGAAGAAAACTTTCAAAGTCCAGCCTTCCCATGGACGCCCCAAGGACGGATATCGCACCGGGCTATCAGCGCGACAGCCGCCCGCAGCCGCTTTGCCCCTGCACTGCTCCCTGCAGCTCATGCTGAACCCGCTCTCGCTCAAGATGCTTGGCCAAACACCAAGGCTTTTCCTTAGGCAAGCTGCTTGTGCTTACACCGGTGTGTCCTCGTGGGCCCCCCATCTCATTCCTGATTTAACCCAGCATAAACAGAAGGGGAACAGGAGATAAACTATGCTGTGTGGGCTATCAGTGAGGAAGACGGATGGTATTCCCCCGACAGCCCCCCCAATCTGTTAGCTTACAATCTGTTGCTCTCACGATATACCTGTCACAACTATGTTCCCTCTCACAGCAGCGGAGCAGTATATCAAATGAAGGGCAAACGTAATTGAGTAGTGAATAACATCTGCTGTGCTCATCAGAAGTGGCATGCCCCATACCCACGCGTGTAGTCTCAGGGAAGCAGACTCAGTCACCCCCACTTCTCCCAGAGCAGAGCTCCCCTTAACACCCCATGGCTTCTGTGCCAGGCCGACAGCACCGTCTCACCAGCATTTGCAGCCCAAAGGCAATTCTGTGATTAAGAAACAAGAGAAGTGATTATTGATTTCCTACGATTCCTAAATAAAGCTGGGTAACATTTTTCAGACAGAGAGCTAATTCACTAGAAAATGCAGTTTGAGGTTGACCAAAACTATTTGGAAATTTGTGCATAGTTTGGGGAACAGCTTTGATCCCAAAATTATTTCTAAGATGAAGTGAACTATTTTCCCTTTTTTATTTTGAAAGATAATTAATGAAGTGTTGTATGTAAACTTAAACGTCAGAGAGTGAAATAAAAACATGTTTTGATAAGCTTAGCAACTTTTTGTTTGGTCAGTCCTTTTTTCTGTTGAGAATAAAAAATTAATTTCAGCTGACCCGCAATGAAATTTTTGGTTTGACTCTCTAATTCAGCTAGGGAATTTAAAAAAAAAAAAAAATTCCCATGGCTTTATTCCTAAAACATCATTGCTTTTGGTGTCTAAAGCAACCTATTCTTCTCATTCTTTCATCTCCTTCCATCTGGCTCTTTGTGGCCGAGTCTGGAAATAACAAAGAACTGTTGCAGACATCTCTCTCCCCCTCTCTCTGCAATCATGGAATTTTTTCCTGTCTAGTTGGGAAGACTGTTGATGCTGACTCCCATGGCTTGACTTTAAAAAAACCAAACAAACAGAAAAATAAAGCCGCAGCTCCATTCGGTGGTTATGATAACCCAGATAGATGTTGCTTCAGGGAAAGCATCCTCTCCTCTGAGTCACTCCAGCAAAGCAAACAGCACTGATTTAACAAGGCAGCGCCCAGTCCAGATCGTACCAGGGCTGCAAACACCCTTCTCCATCCCTGCTCTGCTCTGGTCCCCTCTCAAAACACTCAGTCCCGTCCCATCAGGAGAGGTTGGTCTAGATAATCTCCAGAGGTATCTTCCAACCTCAACCATTCTGTCCTTTGTAAAAAGGGCTTTGCACTGCCCTTTTGAACTGGAATCGCTTGCCATCCCTCAGACCCCGAGGAGCCTGCGCCTGCCTCCTGGCTGAGACATGCAGGGAGCGCTGCAGTTCTCAGCAGAGGAGAATATCATTCCCCCTGCTGGCACCAGCCAAACCCAGCTGGCAAGCTAATGGGTGTCAGGAGGTTTGCATGCAGAAGCTCAAATGGGAGGCTGATATCCATGCTACGGACCGGTAGAGAGATATTCAGGCTCGCCTTGAGAAGCAGAGAGTGCCCAGGACTCATGCAGAGACAACACGGCACAGTCTGCGGCTGGGGAGCAGGTGCCTAGGTCCTCTTCCCAGCTCTCACTCCCTGATGGGTGATTTCAAGAGACTTGCTGTCATTGCCTACCCACGCATCCACAGGTGTCTCACCTTGCAGAGACGTAAAGGACCTGAGCTCATCACCGCAGTCACTTAAAAACAGGGCTTTTGAACTTCAGTAGCCTACCTGGCCCCAAACCAGTAAGGGCAGGCAATGAGTGCCAGCCAGAAACAATGACAAAGACCCAAGTGCTTGCCTGTCTCTCTTTTCTCACTGCTCTAGAGACAGCAATGAGGCATTAGTGACTTGCTATGAACTTCAGTACTGCCCGGGGCTAGAAGGAGAGGGCTCAGAGCCCTGCTAGTGACCCTGAGGCTCTCCACGCCTCCTGCAGCCTGCATTCCTAGAAGAGGGATCACGGCTTGAATCGCCTCCAAAAGCACGAACTATTCTCTAATACTTCTTGAGCTCTTCCCAGGATGTTTTGCTTTCTGCCCTGTGGCCTGGCTGGGCCATGTTTCGGAGATGAAAGGCCGTGAGGGTGCACAGACGTCGGCATCCTTACACATTCCTGGCTTGCAGGCTTTCCTCGAAGCAGCTGCGGGCACGCTGCCGGGGAGGAGAAGCTGCCTCCCAGCCCAGAGAGAGGGCTGCCACTCTGCCAGCTGGCAAACCCGTGCTCACCAGGTATGCTGCAAGGTCCCGGCACAAACCCCTCTGCTTTGGGGCCAGCAGCAACCCCCTGGGGCCCCTAACCAGCCCAGCAGAAAACAAGGCAGCTCCCCTGCCTTCCCTAAGGGCTACGACGGTGCAAAATGTAGAGGGCACTATCTTATCAGCACACAAACCTGCTTAATAACAACATGTGTTTCTTATCTCTTTTGTCCCCACAGCTCCCAGAGCATGTCACAGACCGAGCACATGAAGCATCACTGCCCACCTCTGGGTGACATGTGCTATAGGGGGGAAACCCAAAGACCACTTGAGGTCTTGGGCAGAAACTTCAGGATTTGTGCAACACCGGAGCGGCCAGCAGGAGCTTGGGGGCTGCAATGCAGACATTTGCATGCACCCCATCTCCCCTGCCCAGCTCTGGCACGAGCCAAACCAGATTCCCAACCCCAAACACTGGAGGAAGCTCGCTCGCGGTCTTGGCATGCAGCTCGGCCCCATCGTGGTGTTAAAGGGAGAGTCTGCCAGTGGTCTGGCAGGATTTCAGCCCAACATACTGTCCCCACCAGTGGTTCCCACTTAAATTCTGGCACCGGTGCAGAAGCTCAGCCTCAGCCCTCACAACTAGCAAGAAAAGGGGCCTCCCTGTACCCCTCCAAACCCACCCCTTCCCTCTGGCAGGGCGAAGCTGGCACAGCTCAAGAGAGCCAAAGGCAGCTCTCGAGGATGACACCAGCCTGTGGCACAGGCTGCTGGCAGAGATAAGCTCAGAGCCTGGCTGGTGGCTGCAGCCCTCGCTCCCTCATACACCAAGACAAGGAATTATAAACACTTCCCTGTTAAAAAAACCCAACCAACAGAGAGTGTGGAGGAGAAACCACCAAACCAGCTGCATCCAAAGGGCACAATCTCGGCCTTATTGAAATGAGAGGTGAAACTCCCCGTCTTGAGGGGATCTTGATGCCCTCGTTGCTTTGTGCCAGCAAACCAGAGGCATGCCAACAGACTCGGGCTGGGGACTGCTTAGAAAACTGTGGGACTCCCTTAGCTGACCACTCTGCCTGTTTCTTCGTGCAAGGGAGCCCCCGTTGCGGGGGCTGGCCTGTTCCTTTTGTGAATGCTCTGAAAAGCAATGTCCTTGCAGTTTTGTGTGTATCGTATGGTTTGAAGCAAGTACTCCCCTAGTTCCCTCCACCGTCATGACTCAGAGGTGGGCTGAATTAATGGCATGCACTTTCTAAGTGTATAAACGGCACCACTGCCATATGCACACAAGACAGCTTACAAGGAAGACAGAGTAAAGAAGGGGCTCTATTTGGGTACCCACTTTAGATGGGTCCTTTCCCCCATGCCTCCCCGAGACAATTAGCATGCTTGTTTCACACCACACAGACAGTCAAACAGCCCCCTTCCACACCGCCTCACAGAAATCACAGTGCAAGAAAAGGTGGCTTTGTGTCACCCGCCTGATCACCAACACAACTCGTGGCTGCTGTAGGAGCTGTGGCTGGCACAGCTCTGTCCCTGCATCCCAGCACTGCTGAGCCTCGGGTACCCCTGGCACTGCCCTTCCCACCCACAGCCTTGGCCTGGACGAGGGAGCCCCAAGCAGGACCGGCAAAGGCACCAGCCCAGAGGGGAAATTTGTTGCCTCCCCTTCACACCACCACTGCGGCATGGTGTTTTCAGCAAAGATGCTCCCTGTAATAAACTTAGTCCTCTGGGGTGTGTCTCTGCTACACAACCTTTCCTGCTGTCCGCTGGCTGTTTAATTTCTCTCTTGAGTGCCAGACCTTCTCTTCGTTAGTGCTGAACTTCCTCCAGCTGCTGGCAGCTCTCCTTGCTCTGTGTTGTCAAACTGAAGACTGCTTTTTCCCCCTCTTGATTGATTTTTACTCCTGTTACTTTGTACTGGTAGAGCCTTCAGTTTTCTCAAGGGCGTTTGGTCAGTCATGGTCTTTGAATCCTTTCTAATGCTTTGCAGTAAGAATTTGGGTTATTGTCTCTTTTGGTCAAAAGGAAACTTAAACTGGAGCTCCCTTTTTTTTAGCAACAATCTCTTGGGCATCATGCCCGCATTCTCTCAAAGAGGTCAGAAATAAAAACTTTAATCTTGTTTGTTGTTCAGGAGTCTCCCTGGGGACTGAGAAAAGATCTTCACAAGACCAGAGTGGCAGGACTCATTGGTGACATGCAAGCCACAGAGACAGGTCTGATTCTGTCCTGCCTCCCTGCCAAGCTCTGGCTCCCCACTCCCTGCCTGTCCTTGCCCCCATTCCCCAAGACACTGCCCTCCAGCAACACTCTCCATCACAAAAGCCTGCCTTTGAGTGACAGACTCACTGCAAAGCTCCCAGTGGGATCACACACACATGTAGGAAGCACACAGGGCTGGGAGGCACCTCTTGAGTCACCAAGTCCATCTCCGCGCTACCAGTGCCCCCTCTGCGTACAACTCCATTTACACAATACTGACTAAAGGATGTTATTTTTTGCCTGCCTCACACCCATTGAAAGCCTGGTCTCAAAACCCTCTTACAGTTATGAGCCTCCCCTAACGTCAAGACTGACTATATTCATGGCCAATTCATACCTATTTATTCATTTTGGCATATGAATAAATTCTGTGCTTTAACTTCACTTAAAGCATATGAATTCTATACTTTACTTAAACAGCACATTTCCCTCCCTGGCATTTCATTCCCTCGTCCTACCCAGCATAAGGGAGGAAAATAGATAGCAATAACACATGTCTGTCTTAATAAATAATGCCCTTTTATAAAAGCAATCTCCATTTCAATTGTTATCAACACCACTTTTAAAGAAGCATGGGATCCAAAAATCTTCCATTGCAGTGGAAATCCGGGGGACAGGCCAAATCAGGGGTGAAAATATGCAGTTTACCACCATTTTACAGCCAGAAGAGGGCAAAGAAAAATTTCAAAACTGAATTTAATATTTTTGCTACAGTGCAAGCTTAGCCAAGATTGTAATCAGGATAATAAGTCATGACCGCCAAATTCCTGTTCCTTCCAGGGAAAAAGAATCCTCTGTACAACAAGACGTGACATGCAAGACTAGGGATGGAGACAGAAAGTAGAAGGGATTTGCTCTTGATTGCATTAGCCTAGGAATGAACAGAACAGCTCCTAATGTGAGGCAGCTTTAGTTCTGTTTCAGAGAGGGAGCAGCCCCCTCCAGAACCAACTCCCCTACTGTTTTGGAGCTGATATCCATTATTAGCCCTGCTGTTATCTCAATGGGCAGCTGAAAGACCAAAGGCAGCATTTTCCCCACATTGTAAACCCTCTCCAATAAACCAGGGCTATGTATCCTGCAATTAAAAACACCATGCGACAGGCAACAATTGCTGCAGAGGCTCAGGATCTCTTCACGTATCTACGTGCCTGTGCCCCCACAGATGGAGTGTGTGGAGGGCTCGGGAACAATTCCTGGGAGAGAGGGAGGAGGAGGAGGAGGGTAGGGATGCTGCCACAGACCAGCTCACGTCTGGCTCTCCCACTTTGTTCCCCTAGCTTTAACTCCCATGGAAAGAAACAACTCTTTTTGTGCAGCTTTTTGCAAAATCTCTTCAGTGGGACCACACGTTCATCCTCTTCCTTGATCCTCAGACGGCTCCTGTGACCCCACTTCCAAGAAGGCTGGTTAAGCGCAGACGGGTTCAGACACTCATGCCACCCCTTCGTCTCCTGCCATCCGGGAAGGCGTCCCACGCTCCTCCCCACCGTGGGGACCTGACCCTGAGGAGCCAGAGGCCTCCAGCAAATCCTCTGTCTCTGCTGGCATCTCCAACAGAAGGCAGCAGACCACACAGACGTAGTTGTCCTCTCCCCGATGAAGAATGATCCCTTCAGGCCAAACTTGAGGCTCGTTTTGGGAATGCAGGAGGGATGGAGAGGATGGAGAGAGAAAAGGAGGGAGGGAGGCTGCATTGTTGTCTCTCCACTCTTGGCTGCTCTTTGGGTAAATAATGGACTTCTGTCTCCAGGGCTTCTAATCAGCTCTAAATGCCCTCAAAGAAAGCAAACAACAGCACAATAGGAAAGCCCAGAAATAAATCCATTTCATTATAAATTCATTGTTTTCATTCCATTTTTCTCGCTAGTAAAAAATTTAGGTTAAGCTAAGCACTTTCTTTTCCCAGCAATCTCTGCTGGCTGTCGGCTAATGCAACAGAAAGTTAAGCTTTTGACAGTATAATGGCTTTGTTATGAAAAAAATACAATTATATTATTTCCTAAGACAAATTCTACAGCATTAAATATCTCAGCAATGCAGCATTGTCCTTGAAGCTGTTGGTGAAGGAATTTTACATGGAGAGATAGGAGGACAAGAGCAGCTTTCATGGGAGATGTATTTTACTGCATAGATCTCCATTGCTCAGAAATACAGAAGAGATCTTGTAGCAGGGGCACAACCCATACGCCGGATAACTGAGTTACGCAAGCTTTTGCCTCTACGCTACTTGCAGTTGTGTCACCAGTAACTAGAAATTGTAACTGTCTGAAGACTCCTCCGTGGCATGCATCAAACTATGTCGTTTCATCAGCATCAGTTCACCTCCATACTGGTGTTTCTAACAGACTCATTAGCAATAGCTAAGACTACTAATCCAGGAGAAAGGAGAAAGAGTTTAGAGTACTAAATGGAGTGAATTCGTAACAGATATCACAGCTATTTCAGTAATCCTCCATGTCTAGGCTAATCCCAGCAAAGCTGCTTGAGGTTCAGCTGGTGACAGGAGTACCCCCAGGCAGCAGAAGCCATGAACAGCCAGCTGACTGAGAGCCCGCCCCCCCGGCAAACACCACGCAGAAAAGGAAAATTGAGGGAACTAGGAAATTCTGGGATGGGTACAGAGCACTGAGGCTCAGAGCCTGCACTTACCCTGGGAAATTCAAGAGGGCCAGGCACTAGCAGGAAAATCCCAGGCACCCAAGCTCAAAGGCCTGGGCTATTGAACTGTAAGCGGGGCCAACCGGTGCAGTCTGCAAGTTCTCAGACATGGTTAGCACAGACCACTGGTAACCAAGAGGTAATCCACATGCAGCCACCCTCATTAGGAGATAAGACAGTTTAACAGCGTAGATGCGGGCCATTCTGTCTCACATGGCCTCACAGTGAGCAAACAGCCCTGTGCATGTTTAATTTCTTAATGCAGACATTGCCAAAGCAATGGCAGAATCTCAGCCCCAACCTGCGAGGAGTCAAGCACCAAGATGGGAAATCTAGTAATGGCCAAGACAAAGGCATCGTTTTCCATGCATCTGGTATTTGCAAGACATCCTTGTGGCTGGAGAAAAACAAGGCACACCGAGCTGCGTATCAGAAACAGCAGCTCTGATCCACCTCCAACTTCGCTTGGGTTTGTAATTCATGGCTTGACCTCCTCTGAAGGTCCTCAGAGGAATGGAGAGCAGTTGAGCTGGCTGATTCACAGAAGTCAAGGTGTCACCTCACATTATGGGTGGAATGGGTAGCACCCAACACTTAAAAACAGCCTGGTGCTTCCCCTTACAGAATTTTCTTTTCTGTTGCCGAGAACTTTGCCAGCACTGAACTGCTCAGGTTGAAATTTTCCACGCCAGGTGTTTGCCTCAGGCTGACTTTTTCTTTTTAAAGTGTCAAAAGAAAAAGTTCAGTGGTTTCTGAGAACAAGATTAAGTAAGTTGTTTTGTCCGTGTTCGAGGAATTGTTAAAATAGTTGTGCTCAGAACGCAGAACAGCCCTCAGAGCCTCTGCAAGAGCCTGAATTTGGTGGGAGAGTCACCCTGGTGCTTCTTGCTTGTGGGGAGCTATCCACATCTCTCAAAGAGTGTAACAAGTGCATGTCAGTGTACATTTGTGGAAATCACCAGTTTACATGCAGTCAGTGACCTTTCTAGCATCTAATTACTTCTGAAACTTCAGTCCCTGCTAAGAACAATCCTTCCCCTTACGGCTCACAGATCCTGATTATGTTGCCCAAACACTAGCTGAACATGATGACCAAACAAACTTTCTTCTGGGATTGCAGGATTTCACAGGCAGCTGCTGCTTGGGGTACAGCACGGAGCGATGAAACGAAAGGCAGGGGACTACATCTCCCTTGCAGGTCATCAGTCATTACAGCCAGCAGGGCTGATGCCAGAAGAAAACAGTAATTTAGGACAAATAGTACAAGGGTGGAGAACTGAATCAGCAGATGTTTTACACAGAAGAGGCAGGCTCAGGACATGACTGAGACTAGAGAGAAGAGGGCAGGGCAGATAGGACATGACCATCCCCTGAAGCTAGAGCCCAATGTGGAACCTGGATCCTGTGGCAGCAGGTCCCGGTGTGTGTTTTACATTCTCTCATCAAGCCAGCCACATGGTGGGATCCAGCTCTGAGCCTGAATCAGTACCAGCACCAGTCTGAACGCGCAGATACTAGAAACCCTTTGCCTGTGAAGGTGGCTGAGCTACTGCTGCTCCACTGATGAAACCGCTATCCCTCTCAGTCGGTCGGTAAGTAAGCGCTGTGGATCCAAGAGTCAAGCAGACAGGCAGCTCGAATCTCATCTCTGACCTTCAACTGTTTTTTTCTTTATATTTTCTCAAAAGAGAATGTTGTGGTTTAACGCCAGTCGGCAACTAAACACCACACAGCCGCTCACTCACCCTCCCCCCCACAGTGGGATGGGGGAGACAACAGGGGAAAAAAAAGTAAAACCCATGGGTTGAGATAAAGGCGGTTTAATAGGACAGCAGAGGAAGATAAAGTAATAATAAAAGAATATACAAAACAAGTGATGCACAATGCAATTGCTCACCACCCACTGACCGATGCCCAGCCAGTCCCCGAGCAGCAATTGCTGCCCCCTGGCCAAGTCCCCCCAGTTTATACACTGAGCATGATGTTATATGGTATGGAATAGCCCTTTGGTCAGTTTGGGTCAGCTCTCCTGGCTGTGCCCCCTCCCACCTTCTTGTGCACCTGGCAGAGCATGGGAAGCTAAAAAGTCCTTGACTGATATAAACACTACTTACCAACAACTAAAAGCACAACATTATTTTCATACTAAATCCAAAACACAGCACTATACCAGCTACTAGGAAGAAAATTAACTCTACCCCAGCTGAAACCAGGACAGAGAAGCATAGCCCTGTGCTCTTAGTAGTATGGAATCAACAGTTCGTCACCACATCCCTAGACAGAGCATGAAGACCACCTGAGGTGTTGGTTTCATTCACTTGTTTTTGTCTGCGGAGAGAGACATGTGGCAATAGCCTACCTTACAGAGGTTTGATGGCAGTTTAAGTAATGAACTAGCAAATGCTCTAATGGGCTGAGATAGATGACACAGCAGACAGCAAAATATAATTACAAATGCTCTGTACCACGGAGGCAAACAGCGATGAGGAATGCCAAACCAACTGCAGCCAGAGCTCAGCACTACGGGTCCCGGATCTCTTCCTCCCCAACAGCAGAACAGCACCCCCCTACGGCACTCACTCCTAGAAGGGCCGGGGTCCTTCTGGGCAGCCAGGTCTTGCCAACGCAAGGCACTGCCTCCAAGTGCCATTTGCCCCGATCACACAAGCAGGAGCCACCCAAGCAGCACATATCTCCCAACAGAAATGAATTTTTCATGGCAGCTGGAGCTGCAGCTCAGCTGATTTATGCCCTGGAGCTCAGGAACATGGGATGGGGGGCATCCAAGGCAAAACAAAGGTGGTGGAGCAAGATAAATGACAAGGCAGTGGCTCAAGCAGAAGTAAATGGCACCTACACAGCAGCGGTTCCTCCCTGAGCAGTGAAGGTGACTGTGCCAGACCTTGGGAAACATCCCAGGAACGCGAAAGCTTATAGCAGCAGTGGAAGCCAAGATCTCTGCACAGACAACAGATCTCCAATTACCAGATCCAGCTCAGTTGGCTGAGGGACAGGTTATTTCCATAGGGGTTTTTTGCTTGCTCATTTAAAGATTACATTTTTTGTGTGTATCTGCTTTCCCATATAACAGCAAGAAGCCAGACATCAGGAATTTTTGCTAGGCCTCCCTAATCAGAGGGAGTATCTGTGATGCAACTTGCAAACGCTCTACCAATGCTTTCAACCACTGGGGTTCCCATGTATCACTCCTTGAATTGGAGGTGACCCCGCTGATCATATGAGGTCAGCTTCCCAGCCTCCTGGGAACCATGCTATGGAAGACTGATTCTTGGTTCTCCTATCTACCTTTTGTATCCACACCTCCCTCTAACCTCCTTCCTTGAAGAGAAAAAAAAAATCATCAGAACTACTTTGGTTCTTCTGCCAGGGCAGAGTTTTCCCCCGAACAGCCTAATGTTCACAGATGCTGGAAACGCTTAGTGACAGGGAAGGGAAACAAAAGCCTTCAAGCCTTCAGCCTCGCTGGAAACCCAGCCCACAGCACCAGCCTAACACTGCCTGAAAATATCCTCTCTGATCTGGGGTGCCCAGCTCTGCAAAGAGAGGGCAGCAGCCATGCTCTCCCTTTGCTAGCAATGACGTAGGAATGGCTGAGTTAATGTTTCGCCACAAATCCCCTTGTTTGTGGAACCGTATAGACGCCACAGAGACATCTGTGGCAGGCTGAAGCTTGGTGTTTTACATGCTTTATGTCAAAATCAAATCAAAGACAGGGGGAGCACACTGAGTTTGGACGTATTTTAAGTTAAACGTGCATAAAATATTTGGCAAGTTTCCCTCGCTTAATGCAGTATAAACAATTTTGGTATTCGACAGAGAAAACTTCCCATTTAATGAATGTGGCACGTAACTGAAAAGAAGGTCACACTATTTTTGCAGTTTCAGTTAAGCACAGGACAGCCTCTGCTTCTGCTGCAACATTAGCAAAGTCTGTGTGCAAAGTTAAGCAGCTCTTTTGCAGCCAGGGCTGCACTGGGGAGGTGAGAGGAGATACTCCTGTGGGACAGTAGGTTCTCCTGCAGCACTCAGTGAAGACAAGTGGATTTTTGCCATTACTTTCAGAGGGGAAAAAAATGAACTCCGATAGACATAAAACTGAAGCAGACTAAGGGTTTCAGAAGGCAGCCTCTGGCAAATCCAGCCACAGCAGTTTAAGACATTAGCTTGCACAGCTGTCTGCCAGCCTTGGCTGTCCACCTTGTCGGCCAGCCAGAATTTATTGCTCCTCTAATAAAGTCAGCAGAAAGAAATACATGCTTGTGCCTCAGCCACTACAGTTCGCAGGCCAGTGTATTAGACTGAACTGCTGACGACCATTGGTTTTCAGTAAGATCGCAGACTTGGGGCTGTATATCCAAGGAGGGGAAGAGCAGGCAAGAACAGAACAAAATGTCTCCCTCGCTGTGAAGGCTTAGAAGAGATTTGAAAGTAAATGGGCAAATAAAGGGGCTAAAGAACTAATGAAAGATGTTTATTCTACAGAAATTACCACAGTGCCTCTCTTCTGCATCCTTCACTGTTGGCAAGACTGGTTTGGCTAT
Source organism: Balaeniceps rex (assembly GCA_013401315.1). Classification (NCBI taxonomy): domain Eukaryota; kingdom Metazoa; phylum Chordata; class Aves; order Pelecaniformes; family Balaenicipitidae; genus Balaeniceps; species Balaeniceps rex. Next base: position 133,460 of record VYZW01049492.1, read on the forward strand.
CTGCTGCTTGCCCCAGGGGGAAGGGAGCTGGAGGGGCAGAAGATAAAGCCAGGTGTGCAGCACTTACCACCACTGCTCATGCACCCAGTAGCCCAGAGCCCACTGTAAGAGTGGGAGCATCCTCCATCGCCTCCAACTACAACCAGGTATAACGAAGCCGAGAGCTCTCCTGACCCTAAGGCCTGCACTTCTGACACTGCCCTCCCCTCCCCAGGGCTCAGTTCCAGGAATGACATCGCCTGAATGTATAAGCAGTCTATTTTTGCAATTCCTAATGTAACCAGACCCTCTTCTCCCATGCAGAGGAGAGATTTCAGAGGTAAAATGGTGTGTGTCAAAAGAAATTAAGATAGTAAACTTAGAAGGGACAATAGGTTTTCTTTTTCAACAAAGATTTAAGAAAACCCAGGAAATTCACGTACCCAAAGCAATGTGTTCCTAGAGCTGGCTTTGACTCAAGCACACCAGGAAACCAGTGGTAGCCTTTTGAATACTGAGAAAAATTGCTTAAGAGCATATCATTGTGTATGTGTAGACATTATTCTCGCGTACTGATGTCACGCTTGCCATGCTGAAAAGTTATACTAGATGCTACCTGTACAAACGTGCAGGCTGTAGGAAATAAATACAACACGATCTGTTTCACCCCACATGATTTTTGAAGTAACGTGATATTATAACAATGTACTGAGCCACAATAAACAGATGCAGAGTGCTGCAGGCCACCTTGAGGCTTTGCAATTACTGAAAGTCTAATATCGTGCAATGAAAGGTTCGGTAACACAACGCAGCACTTCAGTTTTTGAGCAAAACTTCTTGGTTTGTTTTTCAAAGAAAACAAACCTTACTTTTCAACTCCCCAATAATTTGGGTTAGCTCAGTTACAAAAAAATTAAAAAAAAGAAAAAAAAAAATCCTTGCTGCAGGTCTAAGAGGCCTCCTAGGATAAAACTTGCAAAGCTTGCGCCAGTCTTTCCCTGCCAAACGCCCAGACCCTGTGAGGGTGTAGAGACTTCAGGTCAGACGCACACGTAAGATACCAGCTCTAGAAAGTTATCCCACTGAGCTGAAGGAACAGTATGCGTGTGCTTCTTTAGCCTACAGCAAAAGCAAGATAAGGTAAATAATCCTAGCCTGCAATGAAAGATTTACTGGAATCACAACATCTTACATCTTTATCACAGCCTATGCAAAAGCCAGCTGCTGGCTGTATGTCTCTCCTTGCATTGTAAGTGCTCTAGCACGTGTAAAACCCGAGTCATTTCAGTGTGCTAACTCAAAAGAAGACCAAAGAGACACTGAGTATCTTACAGTGAACATGACTGGCTATCACGTCTCTGCTAATCTGTAAGGGGTTTTCACTCATGGGGACTTGACACTGATTCTCACTTACCGTATGAACCACAAAATCCTTACCCATACAAGTATTACTTGCTCTTGCAGTTGGTACCTTTGACTCCGTGAAACCTGCACATAAACACAGCCGAGTACCAGCACAGTCCCAGCAGTGATCATTTATATGAGAAGCCTTTAACATTGCAGTCAGGAGCATCAAGTCCAGGGTGCAGTAGCAGATGAAAATCAAGTACCTACAAGGGACACTGCTTGCGTCCCTTGTAAGCAATTCAAGACATGCTTTGTGACCTGTCCAGTCATCCCTGCTGCGTGATGGTCATGGAAGCACTTCAGCTGCCTGAGTTTAATCCTCCAAGTCCTTTGTTATAGCAGGGCACAATTGACTTTCATGAGCCTCATATCCTCCAAAACACCAGGATGTCAGCACAGCCCTGTCATAGGGAACCTGTTGCTTCAGTCACATCAATGTCCCGTTAAATCTTGTCGTTTCTTCCCCTTCTTATATGTCATCAAACACACTAACCAACAGCCCGTGAGACACACGCTTTACTTCTGCATGCTCTATGCATGGACTTTACTGTGCTTCTTCATCTTACCTGAGCTTTGTATCTTCATCTGAGCCAAGATACTGCAATTTTCCCGCTCCCCCCTTCCCTCTTGGAAACCATGCAACTGCAGAGAGATCAGACTACACTAATACTGGGACAGCAGCCAGCAGTACGCCGTGTGCCTGGCTTTTAACAGCTAAATCCTATCAAAAATAATGATGCAAATACGGGCACTCCTCCCCGAGACATCCTAATGCTTTCAACAACCTCTTAGGAACACATAATGCTGCTGGATGGGACAGAGGCTGAAAGCAACAAATTTGGGACTCCTGGCACTTACTGTTTGAACACCTGCTGGCTAAACGAACAGCCCTAGGTCTGAAAGGAGAGATAGTTGTATGTGTGTTCTTCAGCTGCTGTAGCAGATAGCTGCTTCCTGACAGCAGGCATGAACGGCACCACATTATCATCTAAACACAGTCATGACGTGGAAAGCTCTCCTTTAGGGATCTCACGCGCTGATGCAGGACCAGGGGTCCTACCAAAGCACCCACCTTGAAGTACTTGGTCCCAGACCCATATCACCATTTAAGAGACAAACTCCCTCGTTCTCTGTAAACCTTAGATATATTATCTGTCTTCAACACCCTGGGTTTCAGCAGCTTATCCAGGACCACACAGGAAGTCTGTGGGAAGCAAAACTGGACCTTACAAGTCCTGCCAGGTAAGGACATCCCCACCCCTCCTCCAACAACTGCAGTCAGTCCACGACACTACCCTGCCCACACACTGCATGAGCACGAGCAAGAACACAAAGCCTCCCTCACGCAGCGTTAAGCTGATGGGTGCAGAAACATCCATCCTTCAGTCGTGGCTCCCTGTATCCTTAAGTACATCACCTCGTGCTCTATGGGGTCCCTCCCTGCAATAACTGAGCACTTGACAACTCCCCCGTCCCAGCAAGGGAAGCACCCTGTGGGAGGATGGCCCCTTGGGGAGGTGGAAATCGCCCCCCTGCTGCTGTACACTGCTGGAGGCCGTGAAGGAGAGGCCTCGCCAGGCCCTGCTGCAGCCCCAGCCAAGGGCTCTGGCAGCCTCTCGCTCTGCTGACCACGGGGAAGCGCGGCAGGGATGGGCGAGCAATCCCTGGGCCGCATCCAGCACAAGCTGCGGCAAGGCTCCAAGGCCACGCCGGCCGCGCTCCTCGCCTCCCCCGCCAGACCCCAGCACCCGCTGGCCAGGCCATATCCTCAGAGCTGCCAAAGCTGCCGAAACCTTCACAAACCCATTACCCTTGAGCCATCGTGCTCCCCCCGGCAGGGTGGGCACAGGAGGAGAAGCCTGCCTAGCCACGCTCCTCCACCCCAGCGACACACGGTGACTCCCACAGATTTTGTACAAGAGGAATGATGGAGAGAGGCCACAGCTTCTCTGAGAAAAGTGTTAACACTCTCCTGCATTAAAAAAAATGAGCAGCCAGCAAAGGTGCCTCTCTCGCAGGGGCTGTGGTCAGCAGCAGGGGACAGGACGGGGCAGAGAGGGAGGCACCTCCTTTCCCCTCCCCACACTCTGCTTTCCCACGTTTTCTCTCATGCCTGTGCAAAGACAAAAAATGAAAAGCTATGTACCCACTCCTCCCCATCAACTGGAGTTTTTTGGGGCAGAGTTGTTTTCAGCTACGCAGGGGCAGAGGAGGAGGAAGAGGAAGCACGCAGGCAAAGTGGCAGTGGAGGTGCTCACCTTTCTCCATGGCAGCTCACAGGCAGAGCGGCTTGCACCCACTGCAAAACTGCTCCTTTAGATATCTGTTGCAAGGAAGTTTGGCTCCAAGTTTAGAAAAAGTCACAGCCCTGAGGAACACAGGGCTTTGTTGCCTCTTGCCAGACTTTTATTAAAAAAAATGGGTTTTGAGCTTGTGGCAGAACACAGGGTGAAAACATCACTTCAGGAGAGAGAACCACCTCCTCCCACCTCTCGTCGGTGACCAAAGAAAAGAGGACTTCCAACTAGCTTGCCCACAGAAAAACTGCATGAGTTTTCTTTACCTGAATGCCTCTTCTACCCAGTTAAGGCTGCCTTGCAGGAAGATGCCTTAAAGCTATGAAAGCACAAACCTTCAGCCTAGCCCACTTGGTCTTGCTGAAGTGTGAACTGGAAGGGACTCGAGAACAAGAAACGCAGAGAGCTTTTTACTTTCTCTGAGAGGAGGAAAAATCTCCAGACATCCATATTTAAAGACAAAGTTGGTACTGGAAAGAGAAAAAAAAAAAGGGGGGGGTATTTTAATACCCCCTGAGTCTTTATTGCACATTTTTAGTACAGAAGCTTCCCAAGGTCCAAGTCAAGATCCAGCCCAGTCTGTGACAAGCTCTGTACAAACACATCTGAGAAGAGAGTCCATGCCCCTGGGGCAGCAAGCAAGCAAGATCTGCTCTTGGAAAAAAGTCCTGTATTGTTATTTGGTTAGAAATGGATCGTTTGAGAAGGGTGGAGTGAACAGCAAGAGAGCTGGCTCTGCCTCCACCTCTCTAACTGTATCCAGTGCGGGTCAGACTCACAGATGATGGCTTGAATCATCTAGAGGGGGGGCAGCCTGCGTGCTCTTCGTGGCCCCCTCAGTCCCAGGACTGATGCCTGTGTGTAAAACAAACCAAGTCACACCTAGAAACAGACCCAGCCTCTGACATCAGAGACAGCTCTCCCTCCTGACAAAGCCTAGCTCATCCACCAGTCTCTGCTGTGAGGAAATGAATATAAACCAGAGCAACAGCGCTATGTGCTGGCGCTCACGTGGGACTTCACAGTGCCCAGAGACATGCTCACCAATGTCAGCAATGCAGCCTTTAACAGCTCTCAGGCCCCAGTTCTGCAAACCATCACTGCTCGGTTTAGATACTTTAAGTGTAGGCATACCATGCATTTCCTCGCTATTGTGCCTAATGCGTTAGCAGACTATGTCATCTGCCCTCCCCGCCCCGGGAGCCTGTGCACTCAAACTGGCCCACGAGCCCGTCAGCCAACTGGTCCGATGTAGAGGGCCCTGCGACTGAAGAGACACCATGCTCAGGGCACCAGCTGGGGAGCGTACGAGCTCTAGCAGTGCTCGACTGAAGCTGCCTGCCAGAGGACAGGCTCCAGCTGGCCACAGTGCTGTGACAGAGCCCTTTGCATACTGCAGGGCATGAGCCGCACTGGGCCCCCAGCCCAGTCAAAGCTCACCTGCGGGGTCAAGAGGGTCGAGAAACCCCTAAATATTGAGCTTTAACTTAAGCACGTATTATAGGAAACTCAAAACCAAGGCTTTAGTTGGTAATGACAGCAGCACATTTGCGTACTGTGGGAAGACTCCTACTATGAAAACTTTGCCAGCTGTGCTTCCTGATGGTGTGTGGGTTAATGTATATAACTCCCTAATATTAAATTAGGGCTCATACTGTTTTTGTCTTTCTTCTTTTTACAACTTATACTGCCCAAGGCTGTACGGATTCCCAGTAACAGCACATGGAGATGCCCAGTCATCACGTGGCGAGGGAGCGCTAATAGACTGGGAAAGGGGATGCAATGTGTGGAGACCCAGTATTGAGCAAGGGATTAGGAGACATACCTTACCACGGGACAGTTTGAGGAGCTCGGACCATTTAGTTTGCCAAAGACAAGAGTGGGAGCGGTGCTTGTCACAGACCACAGTTACAATGGTGGGGAATAGACACGCGGTACTAGAGGCCTCTTCTGTTTAGTGGATTAAACACAAGATTCAGCATCCGGAGATCAAAACTAGACAAATGCAAGCCAGAAATGAGGTGTAACAGCATGTGGGTAATTAACCACTGCAGCAACATACCAAACGCAGTGGTATTTTCCATTTGTGGTAATTACTTAATCAAGACTAGATGTTTTTTAAGACGCTTTAGAGTCCAGAGCAAACGGAATTAATAAAAAAAGCTGGATATATGGGTTGTATTATGCAAGAGGGCAGAAGTAAAGCACAATAGCTCCTTCTAGCCTCACCATCTACTAATCTATGGAGAAAATTGCCCCTTTTAGTGTCAGTGGAGTTGGTAGACAGCCATATTTTTAGTGACAAGACATACTGATGTTTACATGAAACAGTAATAATAATACATTGTGTTTCACCCACACCTCTAATCTGAAATTCTCCAAGCTATTTACCATCACTATGTCAGTAAGCCTGACAACTCACTGGCTGATAAATTGGCATTATCATCCCCCTTTCATCCAGCTTGAACTTTTTCAGAGCAGCTAATCCTCTGCTTACCATTTACATGGGAAACAGTACACTCAAGCTACCTGTCATCTTGGGCACCTACTTTTAGGCCTCTTGGTGAGAAAATGTTCACGCAGGCGCCTCGCAGAAGGTCTCAGGGTGGGAAGCAGCTCAGCGCACAGAACTGTGCAGCAGCTGCCTACTCTGGATGCTCATCCGCAGTACGCACTCTACAGCACTCAAAAACTCTGTATAACCTCCCTAGAAAAATTCTGGTAACAATGTACTTTTTAAGACCAGAAGTCAGCAGTTAAAATGTTTTAAAAAAAAAAAGAGAGAATGCTTTCTAGTTGTTTTAACAAACATCTTCATATACAACAGACAGACCAAAAAAAAAAAAAAGTAATTTCCATTAGTTACTATGACAACCAATGGAAATCGCTAACCCATCTTCTCTCTCTTGTCAACCTTTGGCAGACCTGTCAGGGAAAGCAAGTGACTATGCCCCCTGTACGATTCTCTACTTAACTAGAACATGTAGCTCAGAGGGAAATCTACATTGCCATAAGGTCAAGTGCTCCCCTTACAGCACATCTCCAGTTTGTCTCCTCTGAGATACAAACGGCCAGAGAGATGCTTGCTGCTCCCCTCCGAGAGCAAACACACACCAGAAATGCAATCCCCACTGTGAGACATGCCAGCCCTCCCACCTTATGCCCTTCCTCTCTCTCTCTCTGGCTCCATAAAAATATTCAACAATCTCTCTTCCCTCCCATCTATGGGCCATCAGCTCACATCTTAAACGTGGCCTGTACAAGCCCTTTTTCCACATCTTTACTGTCTGGCAAGAAATTGCTGTATCACACAGTAATTCTGGTCCACATTTTATCGCCGTCTTCCTTACTACTGTTATCGTTGTTTATAAGGATAATGACCCTCTGCAATGCCTGCTGCACCTTCTACACCAGAGCTTTTAAACTTAACAGGAATGCATTCAGCTTCATAAACCCTTCTGAGAGGCACAGCACCATCATTATCCTTATTTTACAGATGTGAACACCGCAGCTTAGAGGAGGTGCCTTGCCCAAAGCCTACGTACAAATCATGGCATGATGCTAAGAGTGAGAAAAAATACGTCTGGAGAGAAGAGTCTGTTTGCATTTTCTTGATGCTTACAGGCTCTGAAGTTGTTTGAACCACATATGCTCAGAGTCCCCTTTAGTCCCTCTACCCTGCCAAAACCCCACAGCAAATAAATATAAACCTGAAAAAAACCCAAAACCCCAACAGTTGTCTCTGTTTAATGCTGGTTTACTGTTGACCTCGCATCTGCAGCCAGGACAGCCTAATTCACCCCAGCGTCTGGACGTGTGCTGCTGCACTGCAGAAGAGCTTGGCAGTGATTTGTGAGGAGGTATTAACGCCCAGCTGTTCTCCCGTTTCTTTCGGTTTTCACGTGCGCAAAGTTAGGAGTGGCCCAGGCACTGCACTGACACCGTGCGGTTTCAGGCTATTCATATACCACAGTGAGATTCAACGCTCACCCAGTAGGATCCAAAATCCCCAAATAATCCGCATCGACTGCAAATTTTGCTGCATTCCCTTCCGCTCCCCCATCCCAGGTCTGGGTTGCGGGAGTTACCAGCAAGTTACTCCATAACAGGGCTGAGTAAGGTGGCTCTATGCGTGTGTCTGTGCACACACACGAGGGGTAACAAACTACGTTTTGCGCCCCATGACTAAGCACGCTTTGGCTCAGTTTCCTCCACGACACCCTCCTGGGGGACTGCACACAGCTCTGAGTGCCAAGGAGGGAAGGACAAACCATAAGGCATGAAGCCGAGCAACAACGAGCTGTTCTACAAGCTGCTTCCCACAGATTCCTCTCTCGAGGCTGATTGCATTTGGTGGCTACAAAGGTATGAACTTCAATCAGAAGGGACTACTCATAAAACGCTTCTCTGGTCTGTAGTAAAAGCTGATCTCACGCTGGAGCTTTTCCCTCCCAGTGTCCTGGTTTCAGCTGGGATAGAGTTAATTTTCTTCCTACTAGCTGGTATAGTACTGTGGTTTGGATTTAGGATGAGAATAATGTTGATAACACACTGATCTTTTAGTTACTGCTGAGCAGTGCTTACACAGAGTCAAGACCTTTTCTGCTTCTCACACCACCCCACCAGCAAGTAGGCTGGGGGTGCACAAGAAGTTGGGAGGGGACGTGGCTGGGACAGCTGACCCCAACTGACCAAAGGGATATTCCAGACCATATGATGCCATGCTCAGCATATAAAGATGGGGGAAGAAGGCGGCGGGGGGGGATGTTCAGAGTGATGGCGTTTGTCTTCCCAAGTAACCGTTACACGTGATGGAGCCCTGCTTTCCTGGAGATGGCTGAACACCTGCCTGCCGATGGGAAGTAGTCAATTAATTCCTTGGGTTGCTTTGCTTGCATGCGCGGCTTTTGCTTTACCTGTTAAACTGTCTTTATTTCAACCCATGAGTTTTCTCACTTTTACTCTTCTGATTCTCTCCCCCATCCCACCAGGGGGGAGTGAGCAAGCAGATGCGTGGTGCTTAGTTGCAGGCTGGGGTTAAACCACGACACTCAGGTATGGCAGTAAGTACTGTACCACAGTGTCTATTTTTACAAAACTTAGAGGAACATAGTATCTTGTAGGAAATTAATATACTTCGCTAAACATGGCTGTTGGGTTTAAAAGTTATTTGCAGAGGTTCAAAGGTACCAACAAACACAGAACAAGATCACATAAAGCTCTGTTTCTTTAGGCAGCCAGGGAAAAATGTTCTGCTTTAGCAGGAGAAAGGAAGCTACAAGGAGATTAAAAGAGGTGGGTTAAGCACGTTGCTGAGGGGCCCCATAAACTGGCTACGTGTACAAGGTGGAGATAACTACACAGGGGAGGCACTGATTATCGTTGAACACCGGAGTGTAATTAGGACTGTTGGGACAGAATAAAAAGATTAATGGTCTACTTGTTCATAGAAGAGGACCATGAAGATAAACTTACTGACTTTGAGATACTCCAGAGCATGGTATCATTTTTCACAGAACAGGAAGGGGGCATCACTTATCGGGGATGTATAAAACTGGATTTGACAAGACATTAACGGCTACGGTTTGTACAAGCAGCTACTAATCCCATGGCACGCAGCAACACCTTGTAGAAGAAACAGTCTCTTTTTCTAAAGGGGGATGCTTTGAATGATCTCAAAAAGCATTATCACATTTGTCACCAGCCCCTCTGAAAAGCTTGGTGAAACACACGGGCTGTAGGGAATCATCCTACAAGCGTGCGCACGTCTTCCTGCATACACTTCTCAGGTGAACAAAGGCCTGAGGACATGCCTCTCGCCCTCCTGAAAGTGCTCCTTTCAGCAAGGCCGGGCTGGTCACACCACCCCATCCATAGCTCGGCAGGCGATGTGACCAAGGAGGCACTGTGAGCAGCCACCGACGTGTGCCACCAGCCACACTGCAGCTCCGACCCTGCAGCAGATCAAACATGGGAATGCTTGCCAGGGACAGCACAGGCCACCTGCCCAGCCCTGGGCATGGGAAGGGCAATGCGCTGCTTGCTGAGCAAAGCTCAACGCACGAGCAAGCCCAGATGCCAAGGCTTGGTCTTTATCTGCACACTGGGTATAAATCTGGCAGTTAAAAAAAAAAATTTTTAAAAGTACACCCTCCTTACCCATACACGTCATCCTCTACCAAGGGGTCCGGAACCCAGTCCTGTGGACATGAGAAATGGAGCTCCATGAGAAATGGAGCCTCTATTGCAACCTGACTTCTCTGCCATCTGCCCACAGGGCAACTAGAGAAGGGGAGTGCCACCTGAACAAGATTAGGCGCACACTACTCGCGCGGCATTCATCGTCTAGGAGCTGGAATACCCCAGAGCTTGCATTACGTGGCGCAAACACGCTGTCCTCAGACAGGAATACCGCGGCTTTTCTGCCAAGTTGAAGGCAATGCCTTCAACGTGAATGCTTGGTCCCCTGCCACCTTAATCTTCCAGAGCCCTGGGTTTGAATGCGCGAGCTGCAGACCGGAGCTGGGTCACAACCTTTTCGGTTATCCCTGAGGAATTTTACTCACCCAGACAACAGAACGATCCAGACATAGCAAAAATTCCCTGAGGAAATCTCTTCCTCCTACATATAGGAAACGAGACAACAATTCCAATCCCTCATACTTAAGCTTCCTCAAACATAAACATGAAAAAGTGGCCAAAACACAGGAGGGAAAGAAAGTCCCAGAGCAGCAAGGAGTACATATGCAAAGAGTTACGTCATGCAGAAGGAAAGCTCTTGGCTTCAGGCTACAATTACCAGCACTTAAATGGCAGGGGCCACCCTAGCATGGAGGGGGGGCTCCCCCAGGCACCATCCTCCAGATCGATTCATCGTCAGGAAAACCCCGCCATCAAAACCATCCCCGGACAGTGCAGCACTGGAGGCCAACCTGGCACCTCGCCAGCACCTGCCGAATGCTCCCTCTGGGACAGATGGACAGAAACTCCTTATTTTGCCCCACTGACACCAAAGCCCCAAAATGCCTCACCCTGGCAGCAGGGTGACAAGGAATGAGCAGCCAAGGGCAGCATTTCTGATGGCAGGAGGCACACACAGCCCACAGGCTCCTGTGTTAGGACAAGGTTCACCAGTACATCTCTCCATCAGAGGCAGGTACCTTTGCTAGCCCACCCCTGTCACACCACTCTTGCTTCCCTCTCATACAAGATTTTAATGCCCTCTTCTCCCCTCCCCTGACTGGAAAGGCTTGAGAAGACTGTTTCGGGCTTGAGTCTTACTCCTGCCACAGCTACCTCTGCAGCAAGTCCTTCCACGACCTCCCTAGGTCTCCCCACAGACAAAGAAACAAAGTTGTTTCTGGATATAGATAATCTTTGAAGCTATCACTATTTCTTGAAAACTTGTTGTGGGGAAAAGCTGATTGAGCATGGAAAGCTCCACCAGCATCCATATTCCTAAAGCCTTTTTGGAAAGATCCTGTACCAGGACTGAGCTAGTAGCAGGGATGGGATGAGGAGGAAAATGTACTGCCTAGGGAAAACCAGCAGCGGGTGACAAATAGCTGTCCAGCTGGTCGTTTCGCTCTTCCAAGCCCAGCGCTATCCTGGTTTGGAGCATAAGGTGTGCAAATCCTCTCTCCTCCTACCACTGAAACCCAGCTGCTCTGACTTGGTGTTTTTATCCGTTTCTCTCTATTGATCCCTCAAGCTGGTTTGCTGCTCTTTGCATTGCAAGGCCGTCTACAGACATATGATAAAGTGAAAAAAACCCATTAAATTCATATGCTTACGGCTTTAGCGCTGCGTAACAAGGCTGCAAAAATTAAATGAGGGAAAGATAAAGGAGAAGGAACAACAAGGAAGGCTGGTTACTATGGGGTCCATTACATGGTGTTACAGTATTCAGAGAAAGTGGTTAGAGGTCCATCTCTGGGACAGCAGTTGACACAGTACAGCCAAGGGAAATGCTGTACAGAGAGCCATCCTGCAATGCCCATACAGAGATGAATGAGATGGGTTCTAACAAGTCTTTCCTCTCAACCTCCCGGTTTTCCTGGTGCATTGGGTGTTTTCCTCAGCAGCACAGGAGAACTGGCACCCTCTCCCCAGTCAGACAAAAAACAGATTCCAGTCTTCAATCAGTGTTTAGTTTCTTCTGCCAAAATATTTGCTTAGCTGTCAAACAGTGGAAATGTGGGATCCACCTACAGCTGAGCTAATGAGATACCAAATCCCTCCCTGATCATCCACCCTAAACCCCTTGTTCTTTCCAAATGTGTTGGTCCAAGAGAAGCCTCCAAATTGTGTCCAGGTTATGGACCCCTTGATGCGCTCCAAACAAGGCGCGGGTGTCTCAAGAAATTCCACATATACGGACTGCAGCATGAGTTTGCTTTTCTTCATCATCTCTCACAGGCAGCCTACATCTAATCCACTGCCCCAAGCAACCACAGGCCCAATGTCAAAACCCAGAGGTACAGTGTAATAAATGGGAGAGCTAAGGCATAGAGCAGGTAGTAAGATTTCATAGGAACTTGCATGAACTTCACTTCTGGGTAGCTGGTTTGCATGGCAGAGAAGGGACACAGCCACTCATTACTGCTGGCTGGTATCTTCAGCCAGATCAGAATTGGAGCACACCTGAGAGCAAGTAGTATGAACATGCCAAGCAGTCACTGCTTGTGCTACAGTTACCTGTGCTTTAATATAGCACTGAAGCCTCCAGGCCTGTTTATCTGCCATTTGTTTGTTTACTGCTGCAAGGCCTAGGAATGGCAATCAGAGCCCCACAGCACAAGAAGAAATAAGCCCCTGCTCTAGCCAGCTCACATCTAACTTAGTACACTAGCTGTGGCAAAATCTACAACCTCTGGGAAAGTTGAGAGGTATATATCCCCACGTCTGCCGCCCAGACACAGGTCTGGACGGAGGTACGCTTCACATCGTAACAGCAGTCTGCTCTTTTCTTTTGCTGAGCTCAGAGACAACATTGTGAGGGATAAATCTCTCTGAAGAAATGCTGGTTATTCACGGATTAGCTTAGACATCGTAGGACAGCAGAAGCTGACCCCCCTCACGAAGACAGATGCAACCCAGCTAAATAAGGCATTTCTGGGAACCAATCTCATCTAGCTCACAGGATATGTGGCAAACACACAGCCTGGTTAACAGGACTCTCACGAGCCCGGAAAGACACATCTGGCTGAGATTTGTGACAAACTCTCTTCTGTACAAAGAGAAACATTCCCCAGCTCATGTAACACCACACAAGAAAGATCAAAGGTGCCCCGGTACCTCCTGATGGGTAAGCAGCTGTACCAATAACAGCAGCTGGAAAATGCAACAGGAGACCCTCAGCCAGTCCTTTCCTCCTGTGCTGGGAGTGGAGCTGCCTCCCAGGCAGCCCCCAGCAGCAGCCCCCCTGTTAATTACCGGCAAGGAATTTGCACTCTGGCAGATAAAGTCACTCACTCAGCTCCAGCGCATTTGCACAAAGCAGCTCGGATCTGACAGCAGCTCCATCTGAGAAGCAGCATCAGGGTGCCACGCGCACCTACGTGCTACTCAACATCTCTTCTGCTTCAGAGCTTGCGCCACGCACGCTGCTGCTCGGAGGTTATGGTCCCTTCAAAACAGCCGGGGAGGTTGTTTAAACACTTGTAGATGGGGCATTTGGCCGGTGACTTCAGTACGGCATGAGGTGCCTCAGACAGAGCCACCTGGTTCATCTCCCAAACTCTGATCCCTGGGACCATCCGCAGCACAGCAGCTGCCCAATGGCACAGCAGGCGCCTTAAAAACCAGGCTTTGCACAGATGAGCCTTTGCTGTGTGCCCAGAATAGAATCACTTTTTCCCTGCCTCCTCATTTAAAATACGCTTATCGCCTTGAGGCTTAATTCCAGCAACGCCTGGTCTGGCACTCAAGGGCAGGATTTCAAGGAGGAAGATGCCTATCACTCCAAAACCAGCTCAAGGAGAAAAATGGATGCAGTTTTTCCTTCCACTGAAGACTGAAGATGTGCCTGCTAGACTAGACCTGGGAAGCTAGTTTTATTACATTAGTGGGTTACATATGACTGCTGGGTTTTATTGCACAAAGCCAGTGCATATTAAAAACAGCCCAAGTTACCCACGCGATTGGCAGCATGGTATCTTTTCTTTCCACTGCCATGGACAAAATATCAGCGAGACGAGGACTGAACTACTTACAAAGTCTCTATCACTAAATTTCAAAGGCAAATGGAGCATTCTTAAAATGATGGTTTCAGGGCCAAATACAGCCGAATACAGCTATGCAATTACATCAGGATCTCAACTTTCATTTATTCAGTTTAATTTATTAAGACAGCAGTTTTTAGTCTTCACCATTGCAAAAACGTGGGAAAAGCTTAACCAAAGCAAGCTGATAATGCTGGCCAGACTCTGACAACAGCCCAGTGGGAGGAAGTACACCAGGCTTTACGAAGACCAGCTGAACTCCCAGCTCCATCTCCCCCAGGGCACACAAGCACTCTGCCGGCAAAAGGGGCACAGGACTTGGAAGGGGTTGACCGTTGCCCTCCCTACGTGCAAAAGCAGTCAAGTCGGATCGAGAGGAAGCGCTCAGGTGAGTCAGGCGAACAGAACTTAGCCGAAACCTTTGTCTTTTCTCTTCCCCATAACATCCCTTTTTGGCTTTTCACATGGAAAAATTACACTGAAGGTAAAGGAGGTGGGGTGAAAAAAAATTAATCCCAGGGTTACAACAGATGTAGACACTGCAAACACTGTGCTATTAGAAAAGGTTACAAATCTGCTTCCAGATGCCTGTCATTGTTGTGTTGCCTGGGGGCTATAGCCCCCTCATATTTGTCACTGGATCTCCTCGCAAGAGGAGAGCCTCTAGCCCTCTTCCTCCTCTAGCCCTTTTCAATCAAAATGAGACAAGTCAGATTGTTTACATAACTCTTTCCAAACACTGGCTCATTTGGCCAGAAATGGGTTAAAGATAGTTCAGGAGAACAGCTACAGGTCCCAGAGACTGATCTGAACAGCCAGAAAACTGGCAAGGAGCAGAGGGCAGGCCAGGGCAGTGACCTCTCCTCTTGGCAAGGCTGGATTCAGGAAAGTACTTCTGTCCACAGCCCGCACCAACATACTCATGCTGGGATAAGCCTCTTTGCTAACACCTAAAATTCACAGTGAAAATAACTTTCTTGATGATTCTGAATCAGGTTTAAGCCAAAAATGAAAAAAGAAAAACCCTCACTCTTATTTTGAAATAAGTATCCTGGTATAATTACAGTGGTACCACCATTGCAAGTGCTCCCGCACACCACCCTTCAGACCTCGTGGACACAGTCGGTGACTAGACTCCTCTCCAGTGTTAACCAGGTAACTTACTCCAGCGGGATACAAACAACTGATTAACTTTTAATACATTCATCAGACATTTTGAGCCTCTCCCTTCTCCTCTATCGCAATGGATGCTTCCCAAAAAATCACTCCATCTGCTTTGGAAAGCCCCAGCTGAGAACACAAGCAACTTCACCTCCGTAGCGTCCCTGCTAATACGAGCGAACGGCCGCCTCATTGAGACTCTGACCCAGGAAGAAAGAGATAAAAAGGGCTGTCTGAAGCTGGTGGCTGGCTTCCATCCGAGGAGTACAGTTCACCGTCTATTGCTCTTGTGACTATTACTGAACCGGGCCAAGAAAAGCTCCCAAGTTTTGGCACGTCTCAGATTTTCCAGTCTGCACAAAATCATGCCAGGAACATTTACTGAAGCAATTTCTTTCTTTCTTTAAAGACTCTAATTATGCACCTAACAATGTTGTAGAAATGAGTCTTGTACAAAAACCCCTGTACAGTTCAGATATAGCTTTGCTGACAAAAGGACTAGAAGCTTAAGGCTCGGTGTTAATATTCTGAACATACTGAAAGGCACAAAGTGCAAACTGCAGCAGAAACAGAACAAATAGAGACGTTATCGCTTCCAAAATCTGGAAGAGGGAAAACCACACAGGAAAATGCCATACTAATCTTACTAAATGCCAGTGATGGAGGAGAGTGGTAATAAGAAACATGTAGAAGGGGGCAACCGTCAAAGCCGTCTCTGAAATGCAAGTAGCTCACCTGCAAGCACAGCCCACTCCCTACAAAATGAGAAGGTCTAGATAGCCCAGAGGGTGGGATACTACCTGTGAGTGAACTAATGTTCACCACTCGGCCGCTACCAGCAACAAGGAATCAAACTGAACCCCAAAACAAAAGTTGTCTGATGTGTCAATTTTCCCTGAAACCGGACCCAAGCCTCACTCATCACTCTCAAGTTTTGCTGAACTTAGACTGGAATTGAACCAAAACATTCACTGGTTTGACACCTGGACCACTACCCCTGAAAACAGTCAAATCATTCATTTATCCACTCAAGCATGAAATGTCCTTTAAAACCAAGTTTTGAACACGATGGCCATACATTTTCCTTACTTTCAGTTTGCAGATGAGGCACAGACATGACAGTACTTACACTTGGGAAGCTATCCAGGCACTCCAAATTAAGACTACATTAGGCAAAACCCAGGATTTAGCACTTTGACCGCGTCAACATAACGTTAGCGGCACCAGTGAAATCAGAAATCAAGGGCCAAACACATCTTGGCTATGTTTCTCCTGGTTACTGACTCCAAGAGGCTTTACTCAGACACTGCCATCACTATTTAGCTGTTATTATCATTCATCTTATGGATGCACTGCTGTGCACTTCCTTCCTACAGAGGTTTTGCTGTACATTGACCAGAACTGGCTAAGGTTTATTTAGGGTTCCTAAGAAAATGAATAAAACCAATCTGGCTTTTTCAGGACAGCGTTGGAGACGATGCGTGGAAACGCTGACTACATAAGTATGTCATGCCTTGGGAAGAAAGTGTATTACAATTTTATCATGTACAGGCAGATGTGAAACGCTAGCCCATACTACAGCTTGGTCCCGCTCCCCTTGGTTTTCACGATAGCCGCGACTACAGCTACAGCTTGACAGTGTCGGCTCGCAACGGCTCTGTCTCACCTCCGTTCCTCACATGCCCCAGCGTTTGCATTGTTTGTCCCTTCAGCGAGCAGCTGGCAGTTGCGGGGAGTTCGCCAAAGAGCTTTGCTTACAGGGACAGAGCAACAGCAATGGGCTTCACCCTAAACCCCGCTCTTTGCCGTAACCCGGGCAGCAGGGTCCACGGGTGGGAGGCAGAAAAAGAGGGAACCGTTTGTAGGAAATCAGATGTGTTTATGCATTTTTTTGTGCAGAGCCAAACTGCGATGCTCTAGGGTGGGGCTCACCATCTGGGAGAAATATGTAGGGAGAAAAAACGCAGGCGGGGAGGACGAGCCGCCCCCCGCCCCCCGAGCGGGACCGCTTCCCTCCGAAAGCAGGCTCGGCCTCCCTCCCCAGCCCAGCTTGAGTTCATTTTCCTCAAATCACTTCCACATTTCCCCTGCCGTAATTATAAAATATTTTGTTTCTGACCTCACTTTTACGGAGGCCGCCGCAACCGGGAATTCAGGCACCGTTTATTTTCTGTCAACAGAGCCTGGGGGGTGGGGGGGGCGAGTTGGGGGCTTTCAATGGTTTTCAATGTCATTGCAGTAAAAGAAGGGGAAAAAAAAGAAAGAGTGAAAGAAAGAGCGGGAGAGGAATGGGGCTGCCCAGAGGAGCCCGGCCCGGAGGCAGGCTGGAGGGGGGGCCGGCCCGGCCCGGGCGGGAACGCGGCCCCCTCGCCCCCACGGAGGGCTCCGGCGGCCCCTCAACTCCCCACCCGCCCCGGCTGCTACTTTCCCCAGTCCCGGCAGCTCCCCCTCCCCGGCCCGGGTGCCGCCCGCGGCCCGGCGGCGCCAGGGAGGGGGACGCTGTGGAAAACGCCAGAAAGGGACCCCCGCTCCCCCCCCGCCCTGGCGCCGGGGCCCCGCGCCTACCTCGGCTCGCAGGCGGGCGACGGCCAGCAGGGCGCAGAGCAGCGGGAGAGTTTTCCAAATCTGCAAGAGAGGGAGCGGGGGGAGGTGGTGAGCGCGGGCCGGGCCGGGGCGAGCGGGGCCGGGGCCGCCGCCGCCAAACTTCCCGCCTGGCGGCCCCGCTCACCATGCTGCGGGCGGCTGGCGGCACCGGCGGGGCAGGAGGAGTTGCGGAGGCGCCTTTCCCGGCTCCGGCTCGCTCGGGAAGGGNCGGCGCCCCACGGGGGACCTCGGCGGCCTTTGAAGGCTGCTGAAGGCTGAGGGGCGTCCAGGGGACTGGCTCGGACCGTGCCCGGGGGTCTCGGGCCCCCTGGCCCAGCGAGTGCCCGGGGTGGGAGTGCCGCCCCGCACCACCGGGCCTCACACTCTTGGGCGGGCAGAAGATGGGTCCGGGGAGGCCCCCCCAGCCCTGCACTGGTGCGGGGCCAGGAAAAGCAGGGGGCAGCCATGCCAGGGCACAGCTGCCCACCAGCCCGGCCGAGAGCACCCCTTACCTTCCCAAAAAGGGGAGACTGAGGCAGGAGGTGGCTTCTCTGCAGGCGGGGCGCTGTAGAAACCCACTGCCACCCGTGCTCCAGCCCTGGGGCCATGCTGAAATCCCGGCCACGGCTACAGGTGCCGTTCGTGTCAGGATGCAGCGAGGTTTAAAAATCAGGGTTTAAGCCCGTATGTGTTAGGACCCGAATGGCGTTGGCTGAGCGGAACAGGCATCCGGGGTGTTGTGCCAGGCACAGGGGGCCGAAATCCCACCTGAAATGCCTGGTGGTGCTCATTTGCGTATAAATAGCTGCGATCCTCTTGTTCAATCTCTTCATCTCTGAATTTCAGAAGCCTCTGGTAGCTAGAAAGCAGGATCTGGCAATGCAAAGAGACTGATTGTCCTGGACACATACAGAAATCTATGTTACAGCAAGCAACACCATGACACTAGTTGTCAAGGGCTTTTCCTCGAGTTTTGAGGTTGGTTGTAACCAAAAATGACACCACTGGCTTTGAAATCTCATCTTGCTCCGTAACCAAGCATCCCCATAAGCCATCTATCTTCTTGCCCTGCTTTATTCTGTGCCCTCAACACAAGCGGGCACCGTGGGAGATGCTGGTGTGTGTCCCCTCATAGTTCACCAAGGCCAAAGATTATTCTAGCATCCTGCTGGAAGGAGCAAACTCTGGAAAAGAGTTCTCCTGGATCAGCCTGCATCTGGACTATTCATGGCAGCTGTGCCCTTTGGCTGTGCTTCCTCAGGCTCTGCTCCCTCACTCTGTTCTGTTTTTGCGACTACTGTTACTAATTTTGCATTTATGAAGCATCCTCCCCAGCGAGTTCTGCTTCTGTCTGTGAGTGGTACTAGCCTATAAATCTATCCTGAAGAGATGTCTAATTATTTCGCTGCTGATGCTAAGCAATGTGGTTTTCATTGTCTTTTTTTTTTTTAAACTCACCTTTCACAAAGTACCTCTTTGTTTTGTAGTCATTGATTGCCTTGCCTCACGACACAGAGCAGGGAGAATTATGGCTGAACTCAGCTGGCCTCTAGTTTGCAGAAGCATCATAGCATCAGGCTCATCCTGAGTCACTCTGGTGCGAGTGCCACGATACCAAAAAACGACTGGCAAATGATAAATACATTTTAAAATATTCATCGATTTCTGGCCTCTTGACGCCCAGCTCTGCGCAAGCGGTGCTACATGAGGAGACTCTGTTTCCAGAGGGTAAAAGTGACTTACACCACTCTTGGGAACAGAACACTAGCAGGGGTCTCCCAGCTCCCGCGCTCCCTCCCTGATACCATGGGCAGTCACCTCATGTAAGTGTGATTAGCCACTGTGCTGGATTATATAGGTCGCCACAAGCATGTTTTTTTTTCTGTGTAATCAAAGGACTGAATATGAAACACAAGGTAAAGGATTAATCCTCCATTCTGCATTGGCATTCAGGTACATGAAAGCATATTTCTTCAAGTTAGTTTTTTATCATGTGGAAATGGGTAGAGGTGAAAACCAAAAAGCATCTCTAATGCTAGCATCATAGTTTTACCACAGGAGGACAGGTGCCCATGAGGGGAGACAGGCGTTTGTACAGCCACCCCCTTAAATCAGATAAAACTTTTGTGTGCAGACGAGGCCCGAGTATCTCTGGTAGACTGGGCACGAACGGTCTTTAGCCCTTTGCTGGAAAGATGACGACAGTGATAGAGCTGGAGTTGTTGGTGGGAGCGTGGAGGTCTGTCATGTCAGGAAACTTACCAAGGCAGGGAAAAGGTGTGTTATCTCTTCTGTCACAGGCAGCACGAAACAGTCTCAGCACAGGCACCAGAGCCTTAATGCTGTGTACAAAGGCACACGTTTTATAACCAAATACACAATATCTGACAAACTGTTCACTTTTATTCCAAACTGTCACCATTTAAAACTGTAAACTGCAAAGGAGCAGTGTGTACTACCTGAGAGCATAAGAAATAAATCTGCCAGGAATCTTTGCTCTTTCGTGATGGACCCATGACAAGGAGCTTGAATCAGAAGCACTAGAATAAGGGGAAAGCAAATGCATTTACAGCTGTGGTTTCAAGCTGTGGCCATAACGGATATGGTAGTTCATCATCGCTGGCTACACAACCAAAGTAGAATCATAAAAACGCTTTCAGCTAAAAGCTTCATTACAAGGGTGAACGATGCTTGCCTGAAATTTTGTAGGTTGCAATGCTCTGGTGGGCCAAAGAAATTGGGAATCATTGCTCTACAGGGAAGATGTTATTCTATTACATACGTCAATATTTCATTTCTGCTGATGCTTACTTTCCAGTCACTGCTACTTCTAAACCAAACATTTTGTTATACATGCAGGATCACAAATTTTGAGATACACACACACATGTGCCCAAGTGGCCACGCAAGCAAAATTCAGTAACAAGCTGTTGCCTGAGAACAGCGCAAATGAAGCCTGGACTCATGCAAGTGTACATCTCATGGGTGGATACATTCTCCCATGTTTCATAAAGTGCAGGCTCCAACTGAAGCTTTCGCCATTCTTGAGCCACCATCAACATCACTCCCCCGGACTCTCTGGTGTCTCATGAGGGTTACTCTAATGCCGCAGCCTCTCCCTTATTACAGCATGTGCACACATATACACCCAAAGTGATTGTGTAAGCCTCATTTCCTCGGGAAACTAAGCTAAACATGTGCCAATAAATTACTTCTTAAGCCCTCACCCAGCCCTTGTGGCTATACCATGATATCACCCTCTCCACATTACCTCACTCCCATCCACCACCCACATCCTTCATGTCTCCTCCTTTCCCCCCTGCTGTACGAAACATCAACCCTAAGGGATGGGGTTGTGATTGCAGCATTGTGCTGAAGTCAGTGACCGCCCTGCCTGCACTGCATTTCAGGTGACAATTCAAGAAACCAAGTTGTTTGGCAAGTGGTCTTCATGATGGAGTGGTAACCTATCCAGCTGAAGAGTAAGAAATTTGCAGCAGCATTATTTGGTGGAATTAGGAAGCAGGATATTATTTTTGAATAGCAGGTGCGTGAGGTTGTAGCTGAGAAGGCTCAGCTCATGCGGCACTGGAGGCATCCGCGTTGTCTTGAGCTACGTGAGCGGTGCCTCCTCATGGACCAGACTGCAGCTCTGCACCGGAGGCTGAGGAAGGGCCAAGGGACACCTGGGATTTCCCAGCAGAAACAGGCCAGGACTGCGAGACGCGAGCGGGGTTACACAAGCAAAGGTGCAGGCATCAGACCTGAATGAATGCTGGGATGACCACGAGGCCGGTGTGAGGGTCCCCAGGGCTGTCACACGTGGATCACGCAGACACCTCACGGCCTTGGGTGAGAACTCAAGCCTGCAGCAACCTTTTCCAGGTGTCCCCCTGATGTGGTGGTGCTGACTTCACATCACCCCAGAGCATGCCGTGTCCAGACTCCCCTGAGGAGCTTTACCAGACCTTGCTCCCAGCCTGTGAGCAGGGAGTAGCGCGTTGGTAGGAGTGAATGGTGCGTAAGTAAGGAGGCAGCTTCCTACCCTGAATTTTTGGAAGATGCTGGATGACTCCCATTATCCCAGCTTCCTACCTGCAGCGCACCACCCAAACTCTTAAGTTGAAACAGGATGGGCCTCTAGCATACGTACCCAGCCGGGTGAACTAACTCAGGTCTAAGGCTTCTCTGGCTCAGGGAGAGTAACTCAGGGAATTAGTTTTCTAACCTAAATTCAAAGTCAGGTGAGAGGTAACTGTGATTAACCCCGATGTGACGATATACATGACACACAGATAACTTAACTCTCCTTTTTTTACAGTGCAGTTATTTCTTACATCCATATCACTTTCCTGTAGTTTGGTCACCTTCCAGCCTGCGCTTTGTTAAATACAGCTATTTTTTTATATTCTTCTAGCTTTGCTTTTTGCTTCATTTCCTTGCTCTTGTAATTTTCTTTCTCACTGTGGTGGCTCCATTCCTTGCTCCTGCTCCAGCTGCAGCATTTGTACTAATCATGATTGCTTAAAGCTCTATTTCAGACCTGATGTAGTAAAGTGCTGTACCTTTCCCCTTTTTCCCCCTGAGCAGATATCTTTATTTTGCAGGTTTTACTGGGGACTTTGCTAGCCAAAGGGCACACAAGTCTGGCACTAGCAGGCTGTGTGGTTTGTATAAAATGCATTCTCTAATGGTTAATGCATTTGATAGGCTTTTGGATATTCCATTAGCTACAGCAGTAAAATGCCTAAATACCTTTGACAGCCTGGCCCTTAAAGTTTACCCTTGGTATCCCTTATTCAAGGTGAGGTTTTTAGGTTTTCTAACCTAAGACAAGTTCCCAAGGCATCATTTCCTCACAGACTTCATCCAGCCCCAGCACCCAGGTGTGACAACCTAGGTAAGCCATGCCCACGAGCAGCATCCAAAGCACAGAACTGCACGCGTGTCCAGCCTGCGTAACGACATCCACTTTGCATTTGCCACAGCCTGGCCGAGGGTAACTTGCCATTGTCTTGTAGCCTTGAACTACACTCAGATCCAAGTCATGGTGTGAGAAACAAAAATCTGTCTCAAAACCTCAGTGTGGAAACGGTCCCTCTATCCTGAATAGCGTAACATGCTTCTGTCTCAGCATGTTCCTTGTGCCAGTTCACTGCAGCTGCTGCCAGGCCATGATGCAGCACAGGTAAGTGAAATGCTCCTGCTTTTGACTCTGCTATTGCACATGCCCTTTGTAAAGAGGCTGAGGGCACTGGGCTTGTTCAGCCTGGAGAAGAGACCCTGTCTGGAGCAGAAGGATGGACTACAGGCTTCCTGAGGTCCCTTCCAACCTGAATTATCCAATGAACTTGTTTGGTTCTGTAAGTTTGCTACAGCTTTCAAAATAAAGCACTCACAAGAGAAGTCCTACCCAGCCAGAAGCAGATTGGTATCATCCCCTGAAAGAGCTTCCTAGGATGCTCCAAGCCCATGGCCAAACAGCTCAGGGTTGACAACCCCATTAGCTGTGCTCTGGGGATACGGTCCTGTCAGAATTACTGTGATTCCTTACCCACAATGAACATGGCTCACACATCTGGAACAGCAGCTGGCATGAAGGAAACAGGGTTCCTGGGCAGTCCCATGGCCCCTGCTGGGTCCACCCTCCACCCTCATGTGGAATAAGGGCTATCCCAGCTCCTCTGTCACGTAGATGCTGTTTGGTCACACAGATTGGTTCATAGAGACTGCCTGGCACACCTACACTGGTGCAGAGGAGATGTGGCTTATTGGCTTAGGCAAGCAAGAACCTTATTCCATCCAAACAAGGCAGTCACTAGCAAGGCACCTGTACCCACATTTATTTTGTGGGGTCCTCGCCTATGTGCTACTGCCACAGCTCATTGGAGTTTGACCTCAGAAAGCCCCTCAGAGACGTCTGATAATGCAACAGGCAACTGCAGGAGTCTGGCAAAATAAGCCTTGGGACCGACCAGCATCAAGGTAAGGCGAGCCAGCCACTGTACAGGCAGTTGAATGGGCCCATATGGTTCATAAGATGGATTTTCTAGTGTGGATTTTCTAGTGTTTTTTTAGGTTTTCTAACACTACATCACAAACAAGCATGCAGGTACATACCGCCATGGAGATACACTTCTAGGTAGAGTCCTGACTCGCCGCCACATCTCCTAATGTTGCATGCACTTCGCAGCGCATACTGTTAAATATGACATTATTCTCCTCCATAAGTGAGGAAACAACCATCACTTCTTTCCACTTCCTTCCCCACTATCTCCCTCATTTTGCAGATACATTCACCGAGAAGTTGCTAAGGTCACTTCTGGTAGAGCATAGAGTCCAGCCCAGGAATTTCCTGTGGCAGGCTGAAATTTCAGCTACTTTGTCTTTCTGCATCAGTGATGTACTTGGCTCTGCCATGTTCCATACAGTGAGCCCAGGCACCCCATCCCCAACACACTGTTGCTGCAGAGCGAGTGGTTGTCTGCCACTGGCAAATCCTGATTCACACAATTACGAGCACTTTCTCCAGTAGCTGAAACAGTAGGGGTTTGTGCTCATGAATGTAGCAGGAAATCAACCCAGGATGTCTTGAGCTCAGGCACAGGCCATTATAATCTATCAATTATATTGGAACTTGCAACAAAACACAAGTGTTCCACTTGCCACTCACTTGTCTCACCTCTCAATCGCTGCTGTCACGCAGGGGCAAGCTTAACGTTTGACTGAAATACCCAGCAAAATTCCCCAGAGGGGTGCTAACGCCTGCCATCCTGCTGTAAAGAAGCAGGGTCTGTCTCTCTTCACCAGCCAACAGCCATCACTTGCAGCTTGGCTGTGGGACCCACGGCTCTTGACTACCAAGTCAGAGAGCCAGTGCCAGAAGAGTCAGAGGGCATTTCAAGGGGATGCATCGATTAGCCACCTTTCCACGCTTCCTCAGCCGTGCCCTTCTTCCCTCCCTCCAGCATTTGAACCCTCCTCAAACACTGCTTGCAGCCAAAGCTGAAGAATTGTTCCAGTGCTGTGCAGAGGAGGTGCTGTGGAAGAGCCCCTGGAGGAGAATGCTTCAGAGCATGCTGAAAAAGTGTCTGCTGGGGAGGGGGCAGATTTGTCAGGGAAATCAGCTTCTTCAAACTAAGGATGCTGGCAATAAAGGCCTGTCAGATCTCCCACAGCTGAGGCAACAGGGCTGGGTTGCACCTGGATTAATAGGAGCATCACAGGAGATGCTGGAGTATGTGGAGACAGCCCTTTTTGGGGAAGGGAGTGCGTGGACACAGTGCTAATGAGCCTGGTGAGATGGGAGGTGGATTTCGTGCAGAGGCTTTTGTGTGCCTCAGCACCATGCAATCCATCTATGACAGATGGGAACTCAGAGACCTCTGAGGTGACCCTCTGCAGAGCAGCTCTGTCTGGGGATGTCTCCTAACCTGCATAATCATAGAATCACAGAATGGTTTGGGTTGGAAGGAACCTTAAAAATCCCATGGGCAGGAACACCTTCCACTAGACTAGGTTGCTCAAAGCCCCATCCAACCTGGCCTTGAACACTTCCAGGGATGGTGCATCCACAACTTCTCTGGGCAATCTGTTTCAGTGCCTCACCATCATCATAGTGAAGAATTTCTTCCTTATATCTAATCTAAATCTACCCTCTTTCAGTTTAAACCCATTACCCCTTGTCCTATCACTACATGCCCTTGTAAAAAGTCCCTCTCCAGCTTTC
This sequence comes from Balaeniceps rex, assembly GCA_013401315.1. Lineage (NCBI taxonomy): Eukaryota > Metazoa > Chordata > Aves > Pelecaniformes > Balaenicipitidae > Balaeniceps > Balaeniceps rex. The sequence continues at coordinate 158,839 of VYZW01049492.1, forward strand.
TTGTAGTCCCCCTTCAGGTACTGGAAGGCTGCTATAAGGTGTCCCCAGAGCCTTCTCTTCTCCAGGCTCAACAATCCCAACTCTCTCAGCCTGTTCTCGTAGGAGAGGTGCTCCAGCCCTCTGATCATCTTTGTGGCCCTCCTCTGGACTCACTCCAACAGGTCCATGTCCTTCTTGTGTTGAGGGCCCCAGAGCTGAATGCACTACTCCAGGTGGGGTCTCATGAAAGCGGAGTAGAGGGGGAGAATCACCTCCCTCGACCTGCTGGCCACGCTTCTTTTGATGCAGCTCAGGATACAGTTGGATTTCTGGGCTGCAAGCGCACATTGCCAGGTCATGTTGAGCTTCTTATCAACCAACACACCCAAGTCCTTCTCCTCAGGGCTGCTCTCAATCCATTCTCCACCCAGCCTGTATTTGTGCTTGGGATTGCCCTGACCCATGTGTAGGACCTTGTACTTGGCCTTGTTGAACTTCATGAGGTAATCTGTCCACAGCTATGTGATGAGGGAAACTAAGCACACCTCAAGATGCCACCAATTCATTCAGACAATAGCCACAGCAGATCCCGGCTCTCAACACTGTTACAGAACTGCCAGGGTGCACATCAAACTCACTTCCTATAGCTACCTACTCCTTACCCTTACATTATATATATACAAAAACCTCTTACGGACTGTGGGGGTTAGGTGTATGGTTCAGAAGAGAGAAGTTCTTGGGTTCTCCCAGCCACACTGAATAATTTTGCTAGCTATTTCTCATCCTCCAAGGATGGGCAACCCGCTAGCAGAGAACGTGCTCAGACACACTTAACTATTTGTCCCAGCCCTTGGCAGAGCCTGGGATGCTTGCTAGAAGGTGTTCAGGAAATTTGCTGCCCAAAACTTGTTTGAGTTGTGTGAGTCGTGCCTGGGTCAGTGGGGGCTGGGTGTGGAACAGCAGCTCTGTGAGTCACCAGGGGTCTGTGAGACCAGGAGGAGAGGTCCACACAGCCTTATTTAACTGACTGTTGCAATGTTCAGTACACAAATTTGGGATGGCTGTTCTGGTGGTCTATGAGAAAGCTTGGGAGTTGGCAATGTAAGTTTGGACAGCTGACCTAGGACACAAACATTAGCTCAGGGACTCTTATAAAATGAGAAACTGTGCTGTTAAGCAAGAAAATGTGCAATGTGTTAGTAAACACAGCTCACCCGAGAGACTAGCTCTTGTCATTGCTTAGCAATGCTATGAAATCATAGGTTCCCCTCCCAGCTCTGGGCTAGGTGGTGGAAACAAGGGCTTTTAGTTTGCCCCCATACAGAGGGTGCAATTCCTGTCTTCAGCCAGAGCTATCATTCCCTAGGAGATGCTAAGCACCCTCAGCAACACCACAGAGGCTGGCAAGTGCAGTTGCTGAGCACCCGCAAATGGGGCTGTTGCATTAGGTTCTAAGTATGGAGAAAGTGCCTGACCTTAGACATCCATATTTGAACCTGTTGGCCTTTAATTGCTGCAGCCAAGCTGCCCCAGTGGGTCAGGATTTATGCCAGACTTTTTACGCGTGAGAAGGGGATAAATAGCTGTAAGCAAAGCCAATCCAAAGGAAAAGGTCACTGCTGTCAACCTGTGTGAGAGAAAGCTTTCGGATTGGAAATGTTAGTGACAGGAGGCAAAGCGGATAAGAAGCTGTGATTGCAAGCTGGAGGAGTTGTCCCAGGAGAATGGAAACTGGAAGAGTGGGATGGTGGAGCTCAGGTGTCGTACTCACTACTCTGGGCCAGTGCAGTGCTGCAGAGACCACTGGACTACCTTGGATGGCAAGGCAAGGGAGGTGAGAGACACCTTTCTGGCAGCACACCAGACTGGAAGAGATGAGCAAAACAAGCCATGAGCAAAAGGAAAGGACGAAAGCACCATCAGAGGGCTTGGAAAGGGGGGCAGGCACGTTCCAGCTGAATGGCACAGATTTGGAGGGGTCTGCCCGGCGCTGGGCAGCTGAGGGAGGGGACAGATTCGCAGTGGAAGTGTGGCATCTCCTTCTCAAATCCCAGCTGGACAACCGACACTCATAAGTTCATTGACTTTAACACTAGAGCAGCCCCATCTTTAGAAAAGGAGTCTGTTCACGGGATCTGAACATTTGACTCCATTTAAATGTCTGTGTCCATGAGTTCCCATAGCAAGAGGTGCAGCCATTTAGCGATAGCTCTGTTAGAACCCCAAATGCTGAATAAAATCTCTCCACTGAACCCAAACATCCAATATCTTTCACAAGCTTGCACCTGTCTCCATTTAGCCAGGTATAAGGTCATCTCCTCCAGACAAAACACTTGGCTTGGCAGTTTTGGCTCCTGTTGGTACCTGTCCTGGTTCTGAGTCCCAGTTTGGTGGGAGATGCTTGACAGGCAGGTGACACAGCAGGTCTGGATGGAGCCACGCTTTGCAACTCTGTCCCCATGCAAAGCTGTACATGATGTACACCAGATCTGGCCAGAAGCTCTGGGGTGGGGATGTTAGAGGCCTCTCCCACCATACCACTCCCCAGGAAATGCAAACCTGGCAATGGCCTGGCTCTGAGTTAGCGTTGAGTCTGGAAATGACAAATTAACATAAGCTGTGAATTTGCATACTTTTCAGCCATTTATGGCCTTGTCTGAGCCTAAATAAAAGCCATGGTCCCTGGAAAATTTGGGCCTGTTGGTCAGCGAGGCATTCCAGAGAAAACATCACGTGTTTGTTTCATGAAGTGAAGTAAGATCTTTGTTCTGCATGCTTCCCCCCCCACTTTTCCTGAATGAGGCAGTTTTGTCCAGGGATTACAAGCCAATGTTCCAATCCCTCACAGACGTTTCCCATTATCAGAGCTGCCTCTTGTCCTCCAAATCATTTTCCACAGGACTCCTGTAACTTAGGCTGGGAAACGAAGCCAAAAGCTCAGAAGAAAGGACCCTGTTCCAGGCTGCTGACAAGAGTGAAAAATGCTGCAGGGTGTTGCTGGGACCACCCAGCCTGAAGCATCCTCAGCAGGGGAGCAGCTGAAAAAGATGCTAGTGGTGGGAGGAGGCTCATTCTACTGTACAGCCGTTTAAACAGCTTGGTAAATTAGCTTTGATGAGGTATAATCACACTGTGTGGAATTGGCTATAGAGACTGGTGGTAGACAACTGTGACTGATGATTAACTCTGCGGTGTCCAGCACAAAGAGCCTTTGTGTTCCATCCTTGAGACCTACTTATTTTGTGAGATCCCCCTCTCTGGGGACCAAATTGCCCCAAAACTACCAAAGGAGGTTGGAGGAAAGGAAGGAAAACTTTCTGTTTGGATTCCTCTTTCCCCCCCTCAAAGCATCATCCTCTGTTGGGGGGAACCACATGTAGGGAGCTCAGAGCTGCACAGACCCAAGCAACTCCCTTCCTGCAAACAGAAGCCAGCTACTGGAATGGCATCAGGCTCTGCTCTGTAGACTCCCTGCCCTCTCAAGCTCAGCTGCAGAGGAGGGCACCAAGCCAGGAGGACCCATCTGAAGAACACACAAAGCCCCTTTCTGCATCCTCACATAACTTTTCCATTCTGGTCCTTGGAGTCTTCTGCTGAAGTTTCTCCAAACATCATGATATCATCTGCCTTGAGAAGGAAAGTGTGCAATGCCTTTTTTCATGTTTGCAAGAAAATTAAGGAGCCACAAGATGAGAACCATCCAGAAATGAAATTAGGTTCCCTACAGCACATACTTAGGGCCCCTTCCAGCCAACTCAGCTCTAGGAACTGAAATAAAGCTACAGCAGAGATGTAAAACAGATACTCGCAAACACATCTTACATTGCTGCAGGAAGATTTGCCAGGACTCCACTGTCAGCACCCTACCCAGGAAGGAGTGGGGCTCTGTTGCTCCATGAGCAAGGGCTGCCCTAGGACAAGGGATGTCTGGGCAGAGGTGTGCTATTCCCAATACTACATTTTGCATTTTATCAGGCTATTCTGGGAGGCAAAAGGCATAGGCAGGCCTGGTTTCCAGGATCAGAGCTCATGACCCCTACCTTCTGGTCCAGACCCCGTTTTAACTGGCTCGATGAGTTTGACTTATTCTCACTCGCAAGCCCCATCATTTCAACAAAAGTGTTGGAAAATTCCTCATCTCGACCTTTTTGCCACCCTAAGCCTAGCAGCATGTCTCACCAACTCCAGGTTAATGCTCCAAGCACCTGGTTAGATCGTGAAAGATGGAGATCAGCTGCTTCCTTGGCAGCTGTTTGCAGAGGAACTGACTATGAAAGTGAAGGGGATGTGACCTGAACACCTCTGCCACGCTGGGCGTCCATGGGGATTTGGGTGGTCCTGCAGAATCACAGAAATGCTGGCTTGGAAGGGACTTCAGTGGTCGTGTAGTTCAGCCTCCTACCTGAAGCAAGGCTATTGCCAACACGCATTTGGTTGACCATGCCTCTGTCTAGCCAAATCTTGAAAATCTCTGCAGATGGGGACTCCACTACCTCCCTGGGCTCCTGTTCCAGTGCCGCACCACTGTCCCAGTGAAGCCTTTAGTGTTTTCCTGTCCTCCCTAAATTTACCCTCAACCCCTCCAGACATGGGGGTTCCTCAGCATCTGTAGGGGTCTCCATATGTAGGAGATCAGTGATCTGAAATGGAGCTGTTGACTGATCTGAGAAACTTCCTGGACCTGGATGGATCTTGGCCACAGTTGGCCTGAGTCACTGCCGGAGACTCTGACACTACAGTCTACTCAACATCGGGAATTAGCCTGAATTTAGGCTATGGCTCCAAATTAGGAGTTATAGTCATTCTATAGTTCTGTATTCAGGCATTCATAGCGTAAACTTGCTACAAACCTAAAAATAACCTAAAATGCTGACTGGAAATACATAACTAACTACATTGATTCTTTTCTACAAATTCCCCCACTTGGATTTCTTTCATTAATAGTGGGTAAATATGCATTTGACTGCACACAGCCACCTCCTGCTCCTGTTCATCTGGTCTGATCGGGCATAAGGTTGGTTAAAGGCCTCTCTTCTTTTTTTTTTTTTTTGAGCACAGATACAGCAACAGTAGGAAAACCCTGCAGATTTAGTTAAGACTAATGGTATACTGCTTCACCTAGCTGAATCACTCTCCCCTTTGAGGGTCATATCTTGTTCTTCCTTTTTTTGCAAACATAATACTGCAATGGTAAGATAAACAAAATTAAAAACAACTTAGTCATATTGTTCGGTCAGAGCAAAGATCAGACATTTTCCCCAAAGCAATGGTGATTTTTCCTTGGCTGCCAAGAAATGCTGCCCGAGTGAAATCTGTTCTGAACAGATGAGACACTCTGGTAAGAAGGCGATAGATCATTTGTCAGTTCACACATATTTAAGGAGAGATACGGGACGCCCAAGGAGAGATATCAGCTTTTGCAACTGAGAAGCAAGAACAGGCAATAGGGAAAAAAGGGGAAAAACAAAAGGAAATACTGACGTCTGAAAAAAAAACCCCACAACGGAACTGAGGCAGATAAACTGGGAGAATTCAGATCTGGAGGGATGCAACAGAGAGTGAAGACAGGACAGGTGGTAAAAGCCACAGAAAGGAAAGAATTAAAAAAAAAGATTATCTGTCCTCCAGTGGGAGGGTGATGCCTCGTGAAGTAAGAGGGTCGTTAACAGAACTAGATTACATAACCCACCTGCATGGGACGTTCTCCTTTTTAAAAAAATGTGTTTCTTTACATTTCAATGTCTTTTAATCACTGGTCCGTGTACAAAAGTTCAGGGTTGGGGTCTTGCTATCCTTCCAGGTTGCACGCTGCATATGCAGGAGAGCCACGCTGATATCGACTGAGGTCCGTGAGGCATAGCCTGAAGGTACAGCCCTTGCAGAGCACCCTCCATGGCAGCTTTGAGCGAGGAACTGCCTCGCTCATTTCGGGAGGACGCCTCTGACAACACCTTGCTGAGGTGGTAGAGGGCAGGGGGTCACAAACGCTTTTTGCTTCTGGGCAGAGGCTCAGCTTCTGTAAATCTCAGAAACTCTGGACTACGCGGACAGCGAGACAGCAGAGGGCACACTGCAGTCACTGCACGTACGGGTTGGCTCCGGAGCAGCCCGTGGTTAGACCACACAAGTAAGCACACACAGATGCCTCCTGATGTACCTGTTCAGGGAAGAAGGTGAGCGTGTCACCCAGGGGAGGCAGGCATCAGCCTACAGAAAAGGGAAAAGGGAAGGGAAGAGAAAGGGAAGCGGGGAGCAGGGTGTCCTGGCTGAGGTGACAGTACACAGGCTGGCAGAGGCCATGTGTGGAGCTCCTGAAGAGCAACTGATGTGAGGGATCACCTGGGGTTTCACTGCAATGCAAGGGACAATCTGAAATAACTTTCCCTGTCCTGATGGTTCAAAGCATTTCAATTTGGCAAGACTCTCATCTGTCCCATCTTCCAAAACAATGAAGTAAAAAAGCCCCAAAACCAACAACAACAAACTCCCGCACCATGGTATCAGATGGATACCCACCAAGAACAACAGTGGGTCTGGAGCCTTTACCATCAGGGAGTGACAGCCTCCGTAAATGGACCATCAGGAGAGGATGTTGCCTGTGTGCTGACAGCATGTCCCACCAAGGCTGGTGGGCAGCGGATGGGTGGCTGCTGCCCAGCCACTCCTGGTGACAGTATGGCCCAGCCCTAGCTTCCCAGTCTGATTCCTTCATTCCTACCTTGCCCCGGTCCTTCCTGCACCCAGGGCTGGTTTCTCATCCCAGTCCCCTTTTCTCTCTGGTCATTGTCTCCACGCCTCAGAATTGCTCCCTGCTTGCTTTCTCCACTCGGCCCCCAAAGCACCTGCCTACCTTCAGCTTTGAGGCTCAGTCTCCTTCCTCTTCTCCCCGGCGTTCCCCCAGACATCCATCTCCCACTCCCAGGCTCCCTCCTCCCAGCTCCTTGTTCAGTCACCCACCTCCCAGTCTCTTTCCTCAGGCTCTCCACAGCCCCTCCACCTCAGCTGCTTCTGGCTGTGTCTCCCCACTCCCAGTCTGATCTCCCGCAGTAGTCCAGATCCTACTGTTCCTGTCCTACATATCCCTGGTCACCCCTTGCCACCCACAGTCATTGCCTTCTCCCCGTTTCAGGCCCAGGAGGCTTGTCCCAATACAACCCCTTTTCTTCCCATCTGGTCCTCGCCACCCTGTTCTGCATTGCAGGTAAACACCTTTCCTTCTCCAAATTGCTTGGGCAACCAGCAAAGGCAGCAGAAGAACACAGAAATAGCAGGCTCCCTGCCTCCAGCTGGGAATCAAATGGGCAAACTTGTCCACCCTGTGAAGAAACTCATGCTGCTGCCCTCACCCAAACCTATGAAGATCAGAGCTGGTACCCATGCACCCACCCAGCGTGTGGGAATTGTGCAGGCCATCCCAGTGGCCTTCAACTGATGTGATGACATGGAGATATGGGCATTGTGGTCCTCCTCAGACATGGCTCCATTTTACTTTCTCATGGTTGATTACCTTTCAAATAAAAGTACTGCTCTGTAGTGGAAATGCTTCATTTTAGCATTTGGGTATGGAAACATAATAAAACAAAGCCCTTTTAAGACAACCAGCTTTGTATCCTTGGGAAAAGCAATAGATGATCTGTGGACAAATGTACATCCTCGGGTTGTTTCCTGATGGGAGATGGGAAAGGCTGTGAAACCTGGTGGCTGCAGTCTTGTGTTCCTAATGACAGTACTCAACATCAACTGACCTTCCTGACGGGCAGGTAAGGTTACACCAAAGCTTCTCATCATTTCACAGCCCTGTAGGGTGCAGAAAACACAAGCTAAAGCCATTTGTTTCCCTTTCCACACTGCTGGCAAGGCTGATCTCAGTAAAATAAAGGCAGAAGGAAGTGGGCTGGAGCTAAGAAGGCTGAGTACAGCAGGAGGAAGAAAAAAGTTGTGGCTAAAGAGTTTGGCCAAGGCTGCGACAAGGGAAAGGAAGAGAAGGGGGGGACAGACATTTTTTGGGTACATACTGGACTCCATCTGAAAAAATAACTGCTACTTCTCCACCGTAACAGCCTTTTGGAGCATTCTCTGCAAAAGAAAAAACATTCCAACAGGCACATTTTTTTCTTTCCTTAGAAATCTGACTGTCGGTAGAGCCAACAAGACAACCCCTCTCTTACAGTCTATTACAAAACCCTGTCAGCTCCCGGCTGCCAAACATTCACCGTTTGTTTGTACTGAAATTTTCCATTCTTGCTCTCCGTCTCAGACATGTATTTCCTTTTAAGTTCTTACAGAAATAGCATCCTTGCTTTCTGAAAAGGGGCTTGGGAAAAGAATAGTTTTAACAGTGCAGACTTGTTTTTCCAACCATTCCAGAAAGGAGTAGAAATTCAGGGAGATGAAGCAAGAACTTCAGATGAGAGAGAGGAGCCATCCCCTTAATTTTTTTTCTTTCAGATCCTCGGCTGACCATATCAGACCCCTCAGGAAACTGTGTTTGGATTTATCAGCACAAATATCCATCTTTCTGGACTACAGCTAACTGGTTCCTGTGCACAACTGGTAGAAATAACCAGTGGACCCTGGCTGAAAACCGGATCCTGATTCCTTTGATTTTACAGAGGAGTTCACACTTTTAAATCTTGGCAGCCTGGCACATTCCTTAAGATAAAATAAAAAAGCTTCCCCCCCCGCCCCCGCCTTTTGTGACTTTCCTTTTTCTTGTGATACTTGCAGTGTTGTGGCAAGATTACGGAATTTGGCAGGATACCTAAGTCAGGGAGAGAAAGATAACTTTCGGGTTTTTTTTTAATGTGGTCTCATGAAAATCTGTTCAGATTTTGGGTTGAAGTACAAAATGTCACAAATTTCCATTTCCCATCTGTGACTGGCATAGCACAGCTTGTGGTTCTGGCCACTTGCCATAACTCCCTGACAGTTTTACTGCCAAGTGCAAGTGCTGGCCCTGTGTCCCGCTCTACCACTTTCCAGAGAGCTTTGGTCCAGCTGATCTACTGCCAGCAGAGAAGATGCAGCCAAATGTGATACAGGAAAACTCTTTGATGGCTGATGTCTAGGTGCATGCGTACTTCTCCCCCACCAAAATGAAGTGTCGGATTACTAGAACATTGGCCCATAATATCCTTGTAGCCAACACGGGGTGATATGGACTGGATGAGTGGACTGCAAAGTGAGTGAAAAGCAGGTCAACATTCCAAAGTCTAATAGGAAGCCAGTTATGAGTAGCATTCCTCAGGGGGTCAATACTGGGATCAATACCATTTAACATCCTCTTCTACAGGGGGAAAAGGAGGCAGACAACACCTTAAAGAGTTCACAGGTGATCTCAAACTCAGAGAAGTGGTGGGTATGCTGGAGGGCAGTGCTGCCATTCAGAAGGATCTAAATAAACTGGAGAAGTGGGCTGGCAGAAACCTCATGAAGTTCAACAATGACAAATGCAAAGTTTTGCACTGCTTGCGAAGCTCCCAGTCCCAATGCAGGCTAGCTGCTGACTGTCTAGAAAACACCTTTGCAGAAAAAGGCCTTAGGCTCCCAGAAGAATACTAGTTGACCAAGAGTCAGAAGTGCACCTCAGCAGCCATGTAGGCCAAATGCATACTGGACTGCAGAAGCAAGAGAGAAAGCCAAGGGAAGGGATTATTTCCCTTTGTTCAACACTCATGAGGCTGTATCTGGAGCGCTGTTTCCAGTTCTGGTCTTTCCAGGGTATGAATGATGTTGATATACTGAACGGGGTCCACCAAGAAGATCAGGGATCTGGGGCACATAATGTATAAGGAGAAGCTGAGGGACCTGGGTTTGTTCATCCTAGAGAAGAGAAAGTTGGGGGGGGGCTACTTGCTGTCTTTGACTAAAGGGATGGTTATGAGAGAGTCAGACTCTTCACAGAGGTCCAAGTTGAAAGGCTGAGAGGCAATGGATGTAGGTTGCAGCAATAGAAATTCCACCTAGATTTAACAAAAAAAAAATCCCAATGGATTTTTTTGGCAGGGCAGAGTGGTTCAGCACTGGAATAGGTGCCTAGAGAGACTGGGGAATCTCCTCCCTTGGAGATTTTAGGACTCATCTGGCCCTAAGCAACCTTATCTAACTTTAGAATTATCCCTGCTGGGAGTGGGGGGTTGGATTAGAGACCTCCAGAGGTCTTCTCGCACCCACGGAGTTCTCTGACTCTGAATACATGCAACTCTAGGATCTCACAAACAAGCGGCCTGAGATTTGCTTAAACAGCCAGAGTTTTATAGCTGAGGTTTGGCCAGGGTGGGAGACTGGCACATGGCTACAGCTGGGTAACCCATAACTCAAAGCCACAAAACTTCACGCAGCTCACGCTGTCCTAAGCATTTAACTTGTATTTGATTAAAGTACCTTGATTTGCAGAAAGTAAATATAGAGCATTCGTACCTTCTGCTGCTAGTTTGTGCTACATCCTGAACCAGTGCTGCACTGCATGGTCACCTGCCTGCTGTGAGCAGATCTGGTCACTGGGTCTCACAACTATTCTCGCTGGAGGGAGCTGAACAGAGTCACCTCATGGTTTATAACCTGGGGTGGTAAGTGCATATTCCCAGACTCATCCCCCTTGTGTGACACCCATTCTGGGAGTGCGGACCCTCTTGCCCACCAACTCGGTCCCCTAAAACTAGTACCTGAGACATCTGAGCCCTCTCAGTTAAGTAACCCCACTCTCTGGGAGCTCAGCCTGTAGATACCTGTCAGCTAAACCCTTCAAAGACAGTGCAGCAGGACTGAAAGCAACACAAGTTTCACAAAGGAATTCCTTAATCTCACTAAACAGCTTACATTCCTCAATGTCCTAAAATGCTCAAATTACAGACCTTTGAAAACAACAAAAGCCCCATGAGGTGCTGATATTTTTGGTGAGCTTGGCACTTTGGGATGGGCCAGGACCGACTTGTCTTTTGCAAATGCATATTGGATGCAATGTTGGTTACCCTACCTTTAAAATAAGCTCTCTTCTCCCTGTGTGCTCAGGTTGGAGACCAAGATTGCACAGTCCTTCTGACCATCTCCCTCCCCTTGCAAAATTGTTGCCTTTCTGTTGAGATGGGCCGAAAATTAGATCACAGCTGGGACCAACGCAAAATATCGTTTGGTGTTCAAAGGGAAGATAAACCCCGTACCTCTTTCTTCTGACATCTGTTGCAGATGAAGAGCCATTCTTGCTTCAGTGCTTGTTTGTCCCCTAGTGGAGGTGTGGGAAATTTGGGGGCTTCATGTTGGGCTTTCAGAGAAACAGAGGAGTTGGCAAAGTTTTTCTTTTCTATTTTAGTCTGGTTCTAGCTGGGTCACATTTTCCATTTTTTGGTCTGAAACCACAGGTTTCTTCTTTGAATTAATGAATGTCAAAATTCATAGAATCATACGATCATTTAGGTTGGAAAAGACCTTTAAGGTCATTGAGTCCAACCGTAAACCTAACACTGCCAAGTCCCATTAAACCATGTCCCTAAATTGCAGGAGTCAGTCTCTGACACTTTTGATACCGTATCAAACACCCAAAGTCTTGCACTGTCTTAGCTGCAATTGCCCTCAGCAAACAGTGATCAGCGTTGAATTAAGTCAACGTTTCAAGCCTTCTTCCCACCCCTCAGTTCATCTCCACTCACACACGTGTACACAAACAGGAGGAAATGGGATCCCAGAATCACTTGCTGAGTCTCTCTTAAAATTTGCCTCCCCATCTTTACATCCCATCTACAAATGGAAAAAAAGCTCAGAGCATGACATACACTGCCATTTGGTTCAAATAAGGGCCAGCTGGTGGAGGCAGGGGGCAGAAGAGGAAGAGCTTGCCATTGCATTTGAACTCTACTGTGTCATTTAGCAAGCACATCCCTTGTGGTGTAAATGGCCTCCCTGCTGGTGACAACGTTTCTAAGGCCAGCTCCGAAATTGTAGATGATAACAAGTATTAATGGTACAACAACTCTGTGCATGTCTCCGTCGATAGCTGGCTCCCAGCTCCTCATGGGCCCCCCACACGACGCATTAATCACACAGACAGCACTTGACATCCCAGGGACTTCTCCTGAACCATCTCACCCCACTGTCTTCATCTGAGCAACTGCAGGCATCACTGTATACTGAGTGAATATTGCCTTCGCGGAATTCGACACAGTGCCAGAAAATTTGTTAGCTAATGGCGTAGCTAAACAAAACCTACCTTCTAACAATAATTTGCGGCAAGTAGGCTGTGGTATCTCTTCTACTGAGTGCATGAATAGTCAGTTGCTGCCAATAACACAAACCATGATTCATTTCTTGCAGTACTGTTTCTTTTTGAGCAACAATGTCTGATATTTCCTTCTATCCGTGCTTTCACACCATGTAAAAAAATTATGTTTTCTTTTACTTTCTTTTTATAAAGCACTATAGCAAAATGCCCTTTACCCATCTCTTTTTCAGGTCCTCTGTATCCATTTTGCTAGGAATCACTGTTTCTCCTTACCTTTCAGCCTTAGTCTTTTCTCTGCAGACAATGTTTTTCTCATTCCAAAAGTCTGCGATAGCCAAGGGAGCTTGTTATTCTTGTACAGGTCACTCTGCTCTCTTTGCTTCTTTTTAAAATCCAGCACATCCCACACTCTGCTTCTCTTGCTATTTCTGATAACTTACTTGTAGACACTGTTAAGCGTTGGACTATGACTATAGATTCCTTCCTCAAACTCTTCCTCCTCTCCTTTTCCTATTCTATAAGAAATTTCAAGAAAGAAGATATGCTAGAAGAACTTGTCTTCCTCTGATTATATTTTCCCTTTCCATTTGAATCTTTCTAGTTTTAGAATTACGTGCTAATGACTCTGTGGTACCGGAGCGCGAGGCTTGTGAAGAACATCTCCTAGGGGACTGTGAATCACTTGCACTGTTAGCCTGTGGTCCAGTATGTGCCAGAGAAAACTCTGACATCCAGACAATGGCAAACATATTTCTAGGAATATAGTTTTGCAGCATTGGCTTCAGTTCATCCATACGCTAGCAGAGCTCCTTCCTTCCTACTACTTTAGCTGTCTGACATGGTATTTTCCTTGCTTTTGCTGATTTAGCCTGATTTCAAAGCAATTGCTTTGGAGGTCTTGTTCAAGGTTTCCTTGCCACTACCCCTTCTTAGTCTTCCTCATTTATACCCTTCCCACAGTTCATAAGCTGTACATTTATGCTGCTCATGGTATAAATCTTGATAGGTACGTCAATATTCCTTGTGAGGTTGCTGGCTTCTAGAGGGAAGTTGCTGTTCATTAGCTGCTTTCCTTATTTTGAATCAAATCTGATGCCTCCTCTTTCTGCAGCGTGGACAAAATAATTCAGTTCCTCTGCGTGGATTTGCATTTTGCTGTGACTCAATTTTAGGCTGCACTCTCTGCTGCTTGTAGGTAATGCTATTAGGGTTTTTTTTTCATGTTTGTCTCTGTCATGCATAAGAATGTCATCAAGAGTGACTCCTGCTCTTCACTGGCTTTGTGTTATTTCATGAATCTTTTGGGGCACATCTCCATGATAGGCAGTATTTTAAGAGGCAGCCACGTGAAATGCTGTCTTCTTAAAGTCATTAACATCCTGCTCTCTTGGCCCAGCCTGAACTGCTAGTGCCCAGATGGAGCGTTTAGTACATGGAGTATATTGCTGTAGAGAGCAGATAGGTGATCTCATCTTGGGTGTGTAAAGAGCAATGTTTTCTCTTATTGCTTTCTTTGCGTCTCAGTAGTCTATGCAGCTATAGATTATAATGACGTTTCTCTCTTCCCCTGTGGTTATTGTGCAAAATCATTCCAGTGCTTCCTCCACTCGCTCAACTGTCTTTAGCTGCGGCACAGGCTCTGCTCCCCAGTCCTTTCTGAGTCTTGCCGGTGCTGGATGCCATGGTGCGTGTGCTCCTGGGTTCATAATTTTAGGCAGCCGCCGCTGTCTTGCAGGGAGGGGTTGTGCTGGCGAGGGAATCCCAAGGGAGCCTGGGGTGTCATCCTCAACAGTTCCTGCCGATTCAATTCCCCTGCAGCAGAGGAGAAATCATCCATTATCCCCCGCCACAGCACAGCTCCATTGCTGGACAAGTGCCCCTGCCCCAGCCTGGCAGCCGCAATGAAACCATAGCAGGGAGCGGCAATGCCCAAAGTGACGAGGCAAGCCTGACGTTCAGCCGGGGAGTCGAGACCCCGAGGCAGGGCCCGGGCTCCCATCAGCAGCTGGGTACCAGCCTGGCATGAACACGTCCACGGCGCAGCTCAGGTGGGGGCCAAGCATGAGAAAGCTGTAACTTAAAAGCAGTTCCCGGGCTAATGAGGGGGAGCCCCCACGAAAGCATCTCAGCAGAACCATGCAGGGGATCCTCCACAAAAGCTTCTTCCAGCTCTTTTTTCCTCACCAGCTCTGAGTCTGGAGCTGCCAGCCAAAATCCTAGAGCAGGGAGAGTGCACTCAGGGCCCTGACAAACTGTTCGTGAGGTGTGTGTTTGCCACTCCACCCCATGCCTTCAAAATGCAGGGAAGCATTCGATTTTCTCTTCTGTGAGGCAGGCTTTAAGATTTCTTATCAGATTTCAGGGACTGAAGGCTTTTGGTCCCAGGACCGGTTTTGCTGGCATTTCTATAGCACAGAACTGGAGATACTTGACAGGTTGATATATACCTGCATGAAACACTGCATTTCCCCGCTGTGCCAAATGCAGGTCTCTGCATCCTGCCAGTCTCGCGGTGGTGTTCATGGGGTGGCTCGGGCTGTGCTTCTCCTTTACTCTCTCCCAGGGTGGCGGCTGGCCTGTGCCTCCGTGAGAAGATTCAATGTCACCAGCATGTCTCCTAGGCCCTGTTACCAGAATTAGAGATGCCTCACCGCTTTTCTCCTGCTCTGTGCTGTGTCAGGAAGGGCGCGATGTCACTGCTGCTGAATTGCTGTCCTCAGAGGTGCTCTGCAGTCACATGTATGGGTAGGACCGGGTAGCTTTCCATCTGCTCAAATGACAAGCTCTCACCTGGACTCCTGAGAGCCAGGTCTGCTTGTTGCTTTGCGCAGTGCAATGCATCGCACCGACGTCCTGCTGACGTACCTCTGCCACACGCTTCGCTTTAATTGCTGGATGTAGCTCAGGCCCTCCGCTTCCTCCCTCCTCTCTCAGCAATGCCTATGGCACTCAGCTGTCCTTGGCTCTCCGTTTTATGAGGTACCACCACTCCATGTTCTTTTTCTAGATGCCTGTGCTCTCTGAGCCCTTTCTGTTCAAGTGCTAAATGGCTCTTTGCTAATTTTCTTTGTGCCTCTTTCTGGTTTGACCCTGTTAAGACCTTCTCCTTCAGCACACCATTCTTGCCTGTCAAAGCGGAGTTTTCCATATAGCCTCAGCTATCCACTCACCACCGGGCTCATCCTGCCCAGTTTTTTTTTTTTTCCGCTGGATAATTTGTGCTTGTGCAGAAACGTTTTCCTTTGGAGAGCTTCCATACGTGCACTGTTCCCATCCAGACCCCTGGTCACACTCTGCTCCCCCCAGGACCCTGCTCTCACCTTCTGCCCTTGCAGACACCCCTGTTTGTGCTTCCCCCCGCTTCAGGAGCGCCCATCCAAGCCCTCCTCCACTCCAGCCTTGTTCACTCCATGGCAGGGAGCAGTGGGGGCAGCTGGGGAGGGGAGTCAGCACGTCAGCATGGGGATCAGGTCTGGGGGCAGTAGGGTCCGTTCCCTGCCACATCCCTCTGTTCACACTTTTTTATGCTCTGGATGCCTTCTTTTGCACTTTTTCCCCACCAGACCCCCTCATTTGTGCTTTGCTCCCTTCCAGTCCCTTCCCTCTGAGCTCGCTTTTTCTCCCATCCATTTGCCCTGAGTTCCCTCCCCAGTCCCCACCACCCACAAAGTGTTCAGCTCCAGCCCACCTCTTTTGCTGTCTTTCCAGAAATCCCCCATGCCCTTGCTCTGCTCCCCTCTGCTCCTTCCCCTCACCTCCTGCTTCCCTCTCACGCGATGCCCACATTTCTGCCCACGTCAAGGAGGGAGCCAACATCTTACCAACCACTACTCAGAGGACATTTAAGTGTGGGTTGCCAGCAACCGAAGCCATCCTGCTCCTGCACCTCTCCCTGTCATTGCACGGCTGGGCAGCCACTCAGACCAGCACGCTTACCCCACGGACATTTTCCTGGGTTAATTTCCAGCCGAATAAGTGAGCTTATCTCATTCACCCCACAGCCTCTCGTGCCAGGTCCACGTGGGGGGATAAGAGGTGGCCAGGAGGCCCCAGAGGAGCAGGAGAAGAGAAGTGGGACAGCCCCTTTTGTCAGCACTGCAGCATCAGGGTAGCTAAACGGGACCACGCACTGCACTCCGGGACAAATCAGCGACAAGGGGATGCTATCTGGCTTCTTTGAGCAGCCCGATAACTATCACAGGTCTTCTGCCTTGCAGGGAGATGTTCAGACATGTTTCTTTCTGAGTAACACTATCAGGGGACCAGCAAATGATGCAGTTTAGAGGTAATTATGCTCAAAAGCACAATCAGAAGAAAAAATGTGCCCTCTGGCTCCGCAGGCATGAAGTCCAGTGTCAGCAACAGTAAATACAGGCCCTGAGCCATAATACAAATAATAAATAACAGCACCAATGAGGTCTGCTTTTCTTTTGTTAATCTGGGGAAATTCTGCTGGGACACTGCCTTGGTAGGGGTATAAAATGGGTGTAAAGTGAGAGCAGAATGAAGCCCTAGGAGTATGGCTCTTCATGTGGGAAAGGCTGTTCAAGAAGAACTCCCTGAAATCAGAGGAAAGTCACTGTATTGCTTGGCACCTACCCAAAGTGATTTCATTTTCTGTTCAGGATTAAGATGCATTAATAGCCTGAGGGCAGCAGTTTCCTTGCCAAAAAATGCCTTTCTTCCCCCCCCACCCCCTCAGTTGTTTTAAATATGAGGGCTTGCAGGTCAGAAGTGAACACCCAGCGAGTATTAATTGAATTATCAAATGAAAGTGCAGCAGTATCATTTTCTTTCAAGCAAACACTGAGTTAATTAAAATGTGCACTCTGAACTTGGCAAATTTCACATTATTCATGAGAAAGGTACAGGTCTGTCTATTGCAAAGGCAAACTAAAAATAACCAGAGATATACCACCAGAACGGCAGCTGTTAAGACTAAGCCACGCGAAAAGTTTTTCTGGCAAAGCTCTGTCTCTAAGAGTGTAATTTACCCTCTCCCGCTCTCTACCCCCAACCAATACAGCAAAGCTGGCAAAAGCCTTCGTATAAATGTGATTATGGTGGCCACAAAATCCCTTCGGCTAGACAGTTGTGCTCTCTTTGGGGAAACAGCATAACCTGCATGGGCCAAAGCACTCCTGCTGACCGAATTGTGTCCCAGGAGGGAGCAAGGCTGGTACAGCTGGATGGAGAAGGCATTCAAAGGCTGCAGTAAGAAAAGTTTCCAGCACTCGGAGGCCCAGTCCAACAGACAAGGGCTACCATGCTTCTGTCACCAGCTCGTGGCCTCCTGTTCTTCCACCAAGCAGCTTTTTGCATAGGAGGGTCACGATAGCAGGAGGCTCATCTACTATCACTTACATCTCTGTATCACCGTGGGTACCTGCGCAGGTCTCCCTTTGGGTCTCGACAGGGAACCGAGGACCCAGACAGCCAGTATGTGCAGTGGGACTGGACAGACATGGGGCAAGGAACCTGGAGTGCCCAGTGCCACCAGAGCTGACACTGAGCAAAAGTAGCAGCAATTTCCATGTTGACAAAGCCAAAGCAATTTTTCCTTAAGGTTTTGTGCAAAGGACACTGCAAAGGGAGGAGAAGAGTAGCACTTCACTTGAATACCACGTTAATAAAAGTCTGTACACAGACCGAAGAGGTGACTTACCCTTTCTCCCCCTTTCCAAACTCTATTGCTTTGCTCTTGTAATCTGAGTTCAGTTGATTTGTGTAGTGACATCCCAGTATGAAATTTGCCTTCCCTCCACTGCACCTGTCACTCTCCAGCAGATTGATCTGAAAACACAAAGTCACTTTAGTCATCTGAAAATCCCAGGCAAGATGTTTTCATTCCTACCTGTGTAAATTTGGGACAATCTCATCTGCTTCAATACATTCATTTGATAGCTGATGGAAGCCAAATAGCTATCTAAAAAGTATGTGAGCTGTGAAGGTTGGCCGGCTTGCTGTACATCCAAAGCAGTTCAAGAGCAAAGGCTTTTTTGTGGGATGACATGGTCTGCTTGCTTAAATTCAGCCCTCATCATTAGCTTGCAGGAACTGGAGGAATACTTATAAAAGATGCTTATTCTTGCAGTAGGTTGTGGCAGAGGCATAGCAAATCTCTGATGAACTATTTTGTCTAGGTTTATGTTAAAGAATAAAATGTCTGCCCACCAGTAACTCTGCGAATGGTAGTTACTTATTCCTACCTCGGAAAACAGGCTGGCTTACCAACAGATACATTTCCCAATCCTCCATGCAGGTAGAGCAGAAGGGTAGAAATCTCCCGGCAGTAGATGAAAACTGTCTGGAGTGGAGGCAGGATGGCCAGCGGCACACCGCATCCATCCCAGAGGCACTGCCAAAAGACCCTGGGGCTGCAGCAGCCACGGGGGGACAGGGGAACTGTTGCTGCACGGATCCTGCACTGCAGAGACTGGCTGGGGCTGCAGAAAGTATCTCTGACCTAGGGCTGAGCATAAGAGCGTGGACAGGGGTTGACAGCAGGTCTACACCAGGAGACAGGCAGGGATCCCTTCTTTGTCTCTCAGAGCAGGAGCTTGTGCAATATGGGCTGGGTACCACACAGGTACTGCACAGCCTAGCTATGCCATCCTGATCTGCTGGGAAGCATCTGTTCATCCCCAAAGAGATGTGCTCTTGCCCTTACCTCCACAAAGGAAACAGGAGTGTGTAGGGAATTTGCTGCATCTGTTCTGTGTTGAGTGAATAAGAGATGAGTGTTTGTCTCTCATCTGAAGGCATCATCTGCAATGGATGTCATTCTCACAGAAACTGTAAGACTTTCAGAGGTGTGTTGGAAGAAGTGCGGGCATTAAGCAGAATAAAGTATTTTCATTGTAGGGAAGATTTCAACAAAAAGGAAGGTGAACCCACATCCAGCTACAAAATAAAAACAAGGCAAAATATGACTAAGAAAGGAGACAATTTTTATCTCTAAAGGCATCCAGAAGGATAGGAATTCAGGTTGTGCACTGAAATCCCCAAAGGCTCATACTAGGAGCCAACTGGTATAGGTACCCTTGTAAAATGAAAACAAAACAGCTCTTCAAGAGCTTACTGAAATAACAGGCAGATAATAGCTGTCTTGGGGCACCCAGGTTTTAAGATGATGCTTAGCTTGATTGAGGAGGTATCTGGAGGTATGAACGAGTGCCCTGCTCCTATGGAGGACACCACATCTGATCCTGACAACCTGGAACATCTGGAGGCAAGGTAGATAACATTGTGGTTGTAGCTACAACCTTGAAACTCATGGCAAAGCTATGTGCATCTGTGTTTCTATTACGCAGGTGGAGGTCAGACCACTGGACCATGCCAGGGGCAGGATGTCAGAGGAGAAGCCAGTAATTCCTGTTGTAGGTGGCAAGGAGTCTTTGAAACACCTCATTTCATAGAAGACAGAGATAAAGGAAGCTCTGGTTATATGTCACCAATACCTCCGAACCCAATTGAGAACCAAGACCCTGTTGGGCTGGATGCTGCCCAGAGGACATAACCCCTGCTATGGGTTTCTGCAGGGAGAGAGAGCTGACTGCATCCACTCCATGTCAAGGAAGCCTATGGCCGATGTGTCCATATGTCGTGGATGTGTAGCAACCCCATCCCATTTCTTGGCAGCTTTGAACCGCTCTTTGAGGTGGGACTCTCCCTTCAGCAGCTGTCCCAGAGCCTTTTGAGGGCTAATTTTGTGAAGCAATATCAGGCTGCCATAGCTGGATTTGCTACTGAAAGCTCTGCCAAGAGCAGATGGGACCAGAACAAATGTCAGCTCTGCTCAACCAACAGTGAGTCCAAAAAAGACAGCGGTAGGAGAAAGAGAGTGCCGTCTTACAGCAACAGGTCACCCCTGGCTCCCCTCCTGCCTGCCTTCCTACCACAGCCGCAGACATCCGGCTTCGGCGCTGGGGCTGGCATGCTACTGACTATGGCACCTGCTTCTGCTCCGTGTCACCAGCCTCTTCTCCAGGCTGCAGTATTTATTAAGGGTGTAGGTGAGCTGGGGTCTGTCAATAGCTAGAACGTTTGCTATGCTCGAACCCTCTGCCACCCTTGCAGGCTTGCCCGGCTTAATTTGTCTAGTTGGGTGAAGCAGAGTTGGTTTTCTTAACCTGATCTTCTCCATTTTTCCCATTTTTTCCTTTTTTCTCATCGAGAGACTCAGCAGCCTCTGTTGCCTCCAGGGTGAATGTTAATCTTACAACCTCCCGCAGATTTTGTTTGTGTTAAAATCTCACCTGTTTAAACTTATCTCCATCCAGGCCATGCAGAGTCTGGTTCATGGAGACTTGCATCTGCACTGGGGAGGCCAAATGAGAACTGAAAAAGAAGTACCTTCCAAAAACCATCACAAAAGTTGCCAGCCTGGCACTACAGGGTGAAATGAGACTTGCTGAAAGCGCTGCGTGGCAGGCAGATGGGTCCCCTGCATTGGCCCCAGCGTGTTGGTGACCAAAGGCCATTGACATCCCTTCATGCATCAGATGGTCGCACCTCTGGCAGCAGCAGGACTACCTGGGAGGTGTTGTCCTCATCACTGTTCTAGCCAAGTGATGGCCTGCTCCATGTCTGGTTGCATCTATGTTATTAAATAAAGCAGGATGAGAGGTCCAAGGGACAAGGAGCATGGCATGAGTCATGTCAAGCCACCTAAATTCTCCACGAAAACAGGACAGCTGTGTCCAAATCCCTCTTGCCTGCTGATATGTCCATAGACCTAGAGATGATGTCAAACACCAGGAAAGGTGCTACCTCTATTCATGCAACACGTTCTTCAGAGCCTTAAAAGTGAATCCTGGGCTTTACCCCAGGCCCGTCCAGGGAGCTCTGATGTGAACAGAAACTGAGACCAGACTCAGGGTTAATCAGTTCATAAAGAAATAAATGGGAAGAGTCTCTGCACAAGCTCTCACTCAAACGGTGTCTGGGCCTTTTCTGGGCTGGAGCTGGTTGGCACAGGCCAAAACGTGGCCAGGGAGCACGCTAACCATTAAGCCGTACAGATGTTGAGATTTACTAGTATAGACAAAGCTGGCCAAACTGGTGCACTTCTGCAGGGGCTCTGGCTGAATGGTAGTCCAGTGCAATCAGCCAAGGGCAAACCATGCCCCTGACAGCAAGCTGTAACAATAAACAGACTTTTTTCTTGCAACATATTTAAAAGAAAACTAACTTGTCTTAAAACCTAAACCGCAGGGCTCCGTGCGTGCCAACCAGGATCGTTTAGCACAGGGAAGGCATAATAAATATCCCTGGCTGAGATGCCATGCGGTCTTCTGAAAGCCCAAAGCTCATTTCATTCATTCTTCTGTGTGCAACAGCAAAGCCATATGCCAAGTGCTAGCTGCAAATTGAAGTGTCTCAGCTCCCTCCTGGCCAAGGGAAATGTCCCAGCCTTGTGAACAAAGGATTGTTTAAGACTGGAGGCAGGCTGGCACATTTGAGATAAAGAACAGCTCCAAAACCGTTTCTTTTTCCTTCAAATTTTATCTTTTCCCTCCCAGTCAGTGCAGGCTGTTGAAGCAAAACAAGTGCTTCTGCCGTCCTGGGGAGCAGCGCTCCTCTCAGGGAGGTGAAGAGCTGCTCCTGGAGGGGCATAGGAGAGGCAGACCTTTTGCAGGCTCCTTCACCAACCTCTGCTGATGCACTTCATCCCTCACCTCTGCTACATCTGCCTGGTGGGGACGTTCTGCTGCCAGCCCCTCTTGCAGAAGCCTGGGGGCATCCCCACCGCAGCACGGGGTGCAATGGGAATCAACGCTTGGGGGTGTGTGGCAGCCTAGCTTTGCTTTAAAAATAAACCTTCTTTAGTACATTTCTTTGTTACCTTCTTCTCCTTAGACCACCGAGTCCTGCCCTGGATGTCTAGCACTGTGCCCATGAAAATACACGCCAGAATTCAGGGTCTCATTACTATAGTAACTGAGCCACATAGTTTTGCTCCCCACACGCCAGGAGACCGGTTAGTAATATGCTGTTTCTCTATTACAGATCAGCAACCAAGTCACAGCAAGAGGAAGCAATTTGCCAAGGACCACGAAGGGAATTTACAGCAGGGCAAGGGACTGAACTTGATGTTTCCGGTCTAATCTTTGCCTTTTCGCAGCTAAAGCAGGTGAAAATGGCCAGAAAGAAGTGCGAAGTTTCTTTTGAAAGTTGAGGGTGTTCTTCGAGAGTGAGCAGATGACACAACATTGCAACATCGGCTAAATAACATGGATTTAAACCTGCCTGAGATGAGGACTTTTGTATTTTGTTCTTGCCATCTGGGTGTAGGTAATGTGGACACAATGAAATACAGGAGCCTATAGGAGCCTATAGTCTATAGGACACTATAGAAAATACAGGAGTCTTCCCTGGAGGACTGATGTTGTTTATTAACCCACCTTCTAATGCCTCATATACAACAGATTGCACATGAGTGACTAGTCTGCCACTATAAGGAGTGTCTTTGTGTGGCTGAAGCAGGCATTACAAGTAAATGAATTATAAGATATCAGAACCATCAGCCATGTTACCTCTCAGACAAAAAAACCCTTCCCAGCAGCAGGCTGCTGCCTGCAGTCCTCCACTGCATAAAAAAGGAGCATATTCTACAAAATCCTGCTTCCCCATCAGCTACAAGGAGACACAGACTTTCCATGTGTTTTGCTACTGCATCGTTGCTATGATTCTACGGGGTCCAGTGAACCAAGACAGTATTTTAATATCTAGTTATAAAAAATCCCTTTGCGAGTTGAAACTACATAGGCCAGATGTGTACTTGGGTCGAAAAGGCTGGATCTAAATCCGTCATGAAATATATGAATAATTGAAGGGATTAACATACTGAGTGCATGTGACAAAAATACGGTCCCCAAACAAGAAAAAAAATCTATGCAAAACTGAAGAGTAGAACGGAAGCTGAAAGTACTCCTTTCTAGTGATTCAGAGTCCTTAAAAATTGCTTCCAAATGGCAAGAATAGCTTTTGCTTCTTGTGCAAAAAGAGAAGCTGAAAGTCCTCTTCCACACAACAATTATTTTTTTTTGTCCTGCTGGTTGCTTACGTTATGAATTCTGGGTCTCCTACTTTTTGTTTTCTTGAACTTTCTATGGGCAACAGAAAAATTAGCAGTATTATCACAAAGGTAATATACTAGTGAACACAAATTTTAATTGAGAAGTAATTTCTGTTGCTATTAATCTGTTAAAATGATTTTTGTTTGCTTTATGCTAAAAAAGTTTAGCTCAAATGGCAAACAAACAATTAGGGGAATAGATATGTTTTCTAGCCTTTCAGTTCAGATCTGACAACATTCCTATTTCACCACTGAAGCTTCAGCAAAACCTCAACAAAGTTAATGAAATTTCAGGCTTTGCATTCCCACTTGGAAGCAAAAATTAAGCAGAAAAAATATTAGAACAACAAGCCAACAGTTTTAGGCTCTTAATACGTTTTGTGAAGAAAGAAAAAGCCCACGATTGTGCCCTCTGTTCCTGTTTGTGGGACACCTTTAAAAATAAATCTCAATCTACTATTTTATCATTTGAAACCAATCTTCCCGGGTCCGCTGGGTTTAGCGAACTGAGCAGCCCGCTACGCATGGAGCTAGAGAAATCATTTCTCAGCTAACAGACTGTTGCACCAGCCTTCCCTGGCAATTAATTTTAGGTGTGACTGACCATATAGTCTTCTCACACGAGCTGTTTTAATTATTTCAAAGATTGCTCTACACATACCTAAGCTCTCCTGAGCTCTCCACAACAGAACATCCTAATAACCACCGAAACATAATAACCCAGCACAGACAGCTCCACGTGATGAGGTATCTTTGCTACCACGGTAATGCGCAAACCTTTTCAGATATCTACGAACAGGTTCCACATCCCTCTAGCATCAGTAACAAGAGTTATGCCAAGCACCAAGCCCTGGGCTTGCTTGAGTAAAAAATCGAAACCAAGATACAGAGGACCCATGTGATGAAAGCTGTCCTTGCTCTATTGCTCCATACTCCTGAAATGCTGAGGGTGAGGCAGAAAGTTGGAGACTGAGTGGAGTTTTCACTTGGAAAGTCCTTTTAAAGCCAGCAGGTCTAGTGTATTCAACTACAGCTAGTGATAACGTACCACTGTACTGATGGGGAAACAGATCCGGGGACCTGATGCTCAGGAATTACTTCCCTCTCTATATCCCTTCCTAACTCCCCGTATCACCCTTCCTCATCTCACTGGCTCCTGGCATGACCCTGTGTGGTCTGCACCAGACTGTCTGTGCAAAGAAAGATGCAGGAGGGGAGCATTCAGCAGCCAAGGCTTTGCAGCAAAAAGGGTGCTGCTGACCTCCTCTAGCGGCAAAGCTAATAGGAATGAAGAGTCTTTTTGGAGGCTCTGTGTGCCCAGGATCAACAATGTCATTTCATTTGGATTCAAGCAGTCCACAAACTGAGGATCTCCAAACTTAGGTTGCAAGGTCACGTCAGCAGGAGCGGATGCAACAGCGGTGGCTCCTGCCTGTGCTGTGCTGTGCTGCACCTGTAGCATGATGGAAGGGGATGGGCAGTTGCTCAAGCAACATTCAGATGCTGCGCTGAGGTAGCTCACATACGATGTTTTTGCCACATTCCTTTAGGTGAAAAGCAACCATAAGAAACTCATTCTTCAGTGACTTGCAGTTCACACCCCAAGAAGCAAGTGAGGATGAAAGGAAAGCACCCAGGAAGGTGTGAAGCCACAGCCCCATGCAGGATGGGTACCACCAATGCCAAGAACAACATGGCCACTGTGCAGAAGATTGCTCTGGAAGCATAAAGACATCATGCATAGGAAACAAAAGCTTCACAGTTTGATAAACAGCTCACTCACCCTAATCACAGGTGTTGTTACTAAAATCCATTTGGTCTGGGCTCTCCCTGCAAGCAGCAAAACTCTTTTGCTCGCTTTTTTCACACGCATCTGCGTCTGAGTCAACTTAATCTTTCAGCACGAACTGTTAAAAGCTTCCTAGCCATGTCCCGCCATGGGCTTGTTATAAAGCTCTGAGAGACAGAGCCGGTATCAAAGCACTCAAATGCTGATAACCCTGGCTATGTACTTTGGAGCTGCAATAGCTGAGCTGGGCAGCGGGGCATGTTCTCAATGAGTCGCTGGAGGTCGCCTCCGAAATCTGCTGTCCTGGCTGGACGATGGCGTGCCCAGGACAGGCGAGCCTCTGGCTGCAGCAAGGAAACCCTGACCGCAGCGGGGGAGCCCACCGCACACGGGAGTCACTTGAATTTCAAGGGCAGTACGAACCTAATCAGAGGCCAAATATTTTGGCCGGGATCAGAGTGTACAGATCTTGCCTTGGTGCCCTTGGGCTGGAGATTTGGAAAGGTTTTAAACTTATTTCTCCCCTGTTCTGCCACCAGAGGGCACGGCTCCCTTCCCTGCCAGGGGAACCATCAGCCAAGCAAGGGCAGGGGGGGTTGCCTGCTAGAGAAGTTTGAAGTCCTTTTTCTCCTGCCTCCCCCTATAACTGCTTTTCAGCCTCTTGACTGGACCTAAAGTCCTCTCTGAGAAGCAGAAAGTAGCTGAGAACTTTTGCCGAGGTGAAAGGGAAGGCTGTCACTTCACGTGGCTTGAGAGAGCATCTGATATGGCTCGATCCTATGTGGACCCCATGGTTTGTGCAGTAATCAGAGCCCTGCCTCAGTGTCAGTGATGTTTCCCGGCGCTGCAAGACAAGCTGTGCAAGCCTGTACTGCCCTGTGTTCAACGTCAGGCACTGTCCCTTTCTGAGGCAAAGGAGAGATGCCACCCTATGTCCGAAAAGCCTTACTATAGCAGGATGAAGAATAAAGAGTCCCAGGCAGTGGATCTCCCTCTTTGTCCCCCAGAGCTCTTGGAAATGGGTTTGTACTTAGAAGACAGCATCGGGCACTTTGCAGCTTATTTTCTGCTTGTGGTCATAACCCTCTGCCTCATCCCCCAGGACAAACACCCTGCCGTCAGGCGAAGACCAAGGCACGGGTAGGTGAAGCTTGCTGCAGCTCTTGACCTTGTGGGAAGCGAGCTGGGTACTGAAGCAGATGCTCACTCCTCCTTCACGGCCATTTCAGAACCCTGGCATGCAGGGCAGAGAGTAATAGGACAGTGACCTTCTGCAAAGACCATTTGGTAAACAGCATGTTTTGATTTATTTTATTTCTTCCTCAGCAGCCACTGCCAGCACAGTGTGACAACCAACACATCCTCTGCTTTGAGGTGACAATAGAAATCCAACCAGAGCAACCACAGATTTGAACCATTTTTGTCTTATTCCTTTTTTTTTACCATAAATAAAATATAGGCTAAAATACAGGATGTTAGTGATGCCTTTGGGAAGTCAGAATAAGGTGAGTTCAGGAACACTGACAGTAAAACAAAGAAGAAACGCTGTGTGCATGGTAATTTGCACTAGCCTGAGGCTCAGTCCTACTCAGGTTACAGTGAGGCTTTCCAGCAGCCATTGGGAAGCAAAAAATTTTAGCTTGCAGCAAAGCTGGCCACCTTTCCTCTAACGAATGGATTTCCAAACCAGCACGGGCTTTTTGATGCTGTGTGAGGACGCAGAACTAATTTCCCAGATGCATTTATCACTGATGAGTGTTCATCCAAGAATTTATGCAAATGCATTTCAGGTTGTGAGGTGCTGGCAAATTGTTCGCTGTGCCTGATAAGACACGTATGACTGGTCTCCAACAGTGGCATCGTTGGTTTTTTGGCTTGCTGATTAGAATAATGAAATTTTTGTTTTAAACATTAGAAGTCAGAAGAAACAAAAACTGAATCAGGGAAACTTTTTGTTTTAGTTTGCTGAACTAAGATTTCATTTGTCCTTAATTACTACTAATTTTGATCATGATGAATACAATTGTTCAGATACAAATATGTATGGATTTACAAATAACTGTAATTTTCTATCCATATGAACAAATGTCCATGCAAAATAGGCAAACAAGATCTTACCAAAGCAGTCATTTAAAATAAGGAATAACAATAATAAACATTATTTTCATTTTTTGCAGATAGCAGATACAATGGATATGAATTGGAATTTAGCAATTCAGTAGTGAAAGCAAAAATAAAAGACACTCTAAGATACTCCTATGTCCAAGTACCAGGTATCAAAGCCTATTGTGCTGGAAAAGATTAGGAGCCTGCAAGCAGTGACTTAGGACATACAGATTTCCCAAGTAACCAAGATTGTACGCCATGCAAATGATCAAGCTACTAAAAATACCAGGAGATTGAAAGGATCTGCTTTATATAAGCAGAAATGTATACAAATCAGCATTTTGGGAAGGCTCACCATCAGGCATCAGCAGGTCTTCAACGGGTGTCTTAAACATCTGTTTTCATTCCCTCTCCCTGACAAGTTGTCTCTCTACGTGCACCAGATGCCTCCGAGGGTGCGGAGCTGCCAGGCAGCCACCCCTGGAGACTCAGCAAGGGAAAGGCAATTATCACCAGCAAAGAGGAGCACAACATGACCGAGGGGTGCCTTCCCAGGAGACCGGTGGTGTTCATCCCAAAGGACGCATGAAATTTGGGCACTAAAACTGTGGGCCGCAGAAGCACTGCAAAAGCTTCTGCAGGGCCCCAAGGACATGGTGGGCAGATGCGCATGATGCGATACAGCTGCTACTACTACTCTGTGTTCGATCTCCAGCCTGGGAGCTGTCGTCCCACCACCAGAAGCAGTAGCAATGAGAATCCATCATCATCATCATCATCATCATGGTAAAACCCCCTGTGATGTGACCCTTGATTTCTTTCGGTATCTCCTGCCCACCATGAGGCAACTCAACCCATTTGCTCTGTCCCCTTTTAAACCTATATCCTCCAGTTGCCAAATGGCTCTTAGTCTTCTCTGCCAAAGGCACAATATAGATGGTACTGGGGGACTTTGTTCTGGCAGCACTGCGGTCCCACTGCATTAATCTTGGATGAAAATGCCTGGTGCTATAAATGGCTCTATGTGTATTTCCAAATATTAGGTGATGTGAGTAATCTGCAATGTCCCTGGGCAAAAATTCTGAATTAGGAACTCGGAAAAAGCTGGGCTGTCTCCTGACCTCGTGCACTAAGCTCCTAGATAACTCAGATGTTGAATTCTCTTTCTACCCAGTCTTTTAGCCTGGGAGGAACTGTTCTAATGGTCCTTTTGCAGTGACCAGAGGGGATTCTTTATTGAGCTTCCCATGGATAAATTTTTGCTTCAGCTCTTAGACATTGGGCTATGCCTCCCTTGTGACAGTAGGGTCAAGCTTCAAGATGATTATGTAACAACCGTGACACTCCAGATGTACTCCTGGGTTCCTTAGAAAACCGAACATGCTATCTGCATTAAGAAGTTCCAGCATATGGGATGTGGTCTGCTTATAATTCTCAAAATTGTCAACAAAAATGGATAAAAAATATTACCACTGTACAGGCAGGGAAACTGAAGCAGGCAGGGGGAGAGATTTCCCAAGGTCAGCAAGAGAGCCAAGAGCAAAATCAGGCCTCCCACTGCTTGCTGTTAGACACAACCCACTAGGCTGCAGCTGGTAGTGGTGAGGGATAAATGAGCACTTCCCACAAAGGAGATGGACAGCCATCACCGAAAATGCTCATCAGTCACATTGGTTTAATGGGTAAGAATGACAGACATCTCTGAACCTGACTGTCCCACTGATAATGGTGATGGGGGCCATGGGCTGGGCTGCACATCACGAGCAAAGCCCATTGTGCAGGGTGATGGTAAATCCCTCATCATGTACAAAGGCTCTCGGCATTCCCCAGCAGGCAGCAGGGCTGCACAGCCCTGCACTGTCAAGAGCTCTTCTGCCTCAAAGAAATGGTACAGAGCTCCTACTCACCCTTTTGTAGCATGTCATGTTGTGCATGGGCCTCTCAAAGCAGCCCTAAGAATGTGTTTTGACCCCATCCTCAGATAGAAAAGTGTTTCTGACATTTAATAATCCACCAAGACTGGGGCCTGGCAGTGTATTTTCTTCTCTTTCTAGCCCTCCCACGCATTGCATCTTTACGACAGGCGCTGGCTACTGGGTCAAGCAGAGGGAGATTGCTTTTGTCCTTCTTACTTTGTGCCTTTTTGCAGGGCCAACGCAGCAGCTTGTCCTTTCTGGTGAAGAGTCCTCAGCTTCACTGCAGTCCCGATGAGATGCCAGCCTCCCTTTGTCACTGACAGCCCCCAAAGCCCTCTGCCAGGGACCCCTCTGGATGGATTCCCAGAGCTCTGTCTCAGCTCAGCTCGAGATCTTATGTATTCAGTGTTGCCTACAGTGAAGAGAGGGCTCTGTGTAAGTAAGACTCTTGTATTTTCATTTTTCCCCTATGTTGTTTTCTTTGGGAAACTTAAACAGCAGCTGGAAGAGCTCTATTGCAACCCCAATATTATTTTCTTAACCAGATGCTTATTCTAACGCTGTACACAGAAACAATAGGAAGTTCCTCTGGAATCGATGGCACTGCAGCTTCTTTAAAGGAATTAGTATTTTGGCAGCAGCAGCTATTTTCACCCGCAGAAAGCAGCTCAGGGTTAAGAATGAAGGTGTAGAAGAAACATTACTGATCACAGCTCCAGTCTGGCCAGTGGTTCTATTATAAACCTTTATTTTTTCCCTCTAGGAATTTTTCTTTGAGCTGAAACCCAGCAGAATTACTATTGATTCTTATTGCTTTTACTGCTGCAGCCGAGACACATCTTGAAAACATATATTAAGTTTTGAACTAGATCAGATATCCCTTCCTTTTTGAACCCTTCCACTACTTTTACTAGTTTGGGACTGCATTGCTCAAACCCCCCTTCTTCATTCAGCTGTGCATAATTGTTGACTACCTAATGGAAAAGTATTCCAGAGCTTAATAAAGAACAATAGTTTTGCTACAAGACGTTTGATACCACCTATAGGAGTACAGAGCTTGTTTTGACTCTCTTTTGGTCTCTGCAGGGCAGTGTGAACCCTTGTAGAAAAGATCTCCTTTTCCAGGAAACAGTTTTGCTGCATCACTGCTATTCACCTCTTG
The DNA here is from genome assembly GCA_013401315.1 of Balaeniceps rex. NCBI lineage: Eukaryota > Metazoa > Chordata > Aves > Pelecaniformes > Balaenicipitidae > Balaeniceps > Balaeniceps rex. The sequence goes on from VYZW01049492.1 coordinate 189,085, forward strand.
CTTTCTGCAGAGCTTCACTGATTTCATCTCAGGAAAGGCAGCTGAAGTTTCACATCAATAATAATCCTCTTGGAGTGGGACTCAAGCACGCTCCAGCAAACCTGGCCAGACTGCAGCACACCTACCAGACCAGCATATGTAGAGTCTCAGGAGGCTTTGATCGCTAGTGCAGAAAGGAGCAACCTAAAGTTACATTGTAAAGTGAAGCACCAGTTATGGATAATTGTTAAGAAAATAAATAGGATTTGCTGTTTACCATTGCTTTTCTGCAGTTCTAAAACTGACCCAGGGATGTTGTCAGGAGCCAACATTTTCTGGATGCCTCATGCTAGCCTGCCTTTGCTACACTCGGGGACACACAATGCAGCAGGAATTGATTTGAGGAAGCATGGAGAACCGGCAGCTTTTGCTGAAAGGAGTTTTCTCATACTTTTATCATATTTTATTCTGGCTTTGGTTGAAAAAATGTTTTCAAAATAACAAAACCTGAATTGTTTTCTTCTCCTTCATCCCTCTCACTTTTCGCTCTTGTTTACTCCTCTGTTTTCCTTAGCAACTGGTATAAGGAGGAGAAAAGGAGGTGAAAAATAAACAAACAAAAATATTTTTTTAATAGAAGGGAGAGAGGGTGCTTCTGTTTCTGCCAAACAAAACAGAAATGTTGCATCAAAACAGAAAATCTGTGAAAGTGGTTGTTGGGGGAAATTTTGTCAGACTATTTTTATCGGTATTTTTATCACCATCATCATTAACCCACTAAGCTTTCAGCGCTACCTCTCAGTGCTAGGAAAGACTGATGATTTCTTCAGAAGTCCTGGAGTGGATCCAAAGACCTCAATTCCTGAGACAAGGTCAGGCCATAAAAGCAGGAGGGTGTCGAGCAGTGTCACAAGGGCAATTCCAGCTGTGGAGCTGGTGATTCACCGCTCCCGTCCCTGGACTAATGACCACCTTTTCCTCATCACATCTTGATCTTTCACTGCCACAGAGTGCAAACAACAAGCGACTCTCAAGCAAGAAAGTAACTGTTTGCCAGAAGAAGTCACCTCAAAATATTATGCTCTGATCAACTAATGTTCTGACCAAGGGAGATATCGCCCAATCCCTGACTTTTTATTTCCTCCAGGAACAAGGTATCAGGCTAGGACAAGCCAATGCTAACAACATCATCAGCCCTAAACTGCTAGGGCCATTCCCCTGCAGGAAGCTGGGTTGCATGCAGTGCCCCAAGGTCTCCCTAATGGATATCAATGGATAAAGGCCAGTATCATCTGTGGGAAACTGCTTAAACTCAGTACCGATCAAAGCTGTGGCTGTCTAGACTCTAGGACCAAGAAATACTTTTGCACCTTTGCTTCTGAACAAGATCAAGATAACGTGCTGTGACAGCTTCTCCCTCCAAGAGATTCCAGGGAAGAAACCTCTCACCACAGTATCACATCTTGCAGTTGCGTACCTGTGCATCATGCACAGGGCATCTAAGAAGTTTGTATCAGCAGTCTGCTACATGATCAGCAAATCAGAAGAATTTGTCCCAAATCTTTTCAGAAATCTAGATGTAGCCACTGGACAGGTTTACCCAATGCTTGATAAAGCTGGTGCCAGATGCAATATAGGTCCACTCAGACAAGATAGAGATGCTGGTATTTGGAAGAGGTTGTGCTGTGAGAAAATATGATAAAAATCCATAAGCTGTCAACTGAAGTGATTTGCTTGACTACTGTCAGAGGTGGAAGGGTACAGATAGGGGTAACTCTGCTCTGAGACTGCTCTGCAGGCCAGAAAGACCTTTTCCATCCTTGCCTGACAAAAGGGCAGCATTGCTATCAGGAGCAGATCTCACCCCTGTGACCCATCTGCAAAAACTATGTCTAAGAACAGGGAAACCAAAGGTTTCGGCTTCATAATTTCACTGGTCTTAAAAAATACACAGGAGGTTTTTAAGATTAGGGGCTCAGTTTTCCTGCTTTGTCCGAGCTCTTTATACAGTGAAGTAAAACAAGGAATGGTCAAGGAGTTGATGTAGCCCCACAGAGCAAAGCAAAGGCACAGGAAATGGGGCCTTGCTCTGTGCTGGGGAGGAGTTCTACAACTGTAAAGAAAAAGCACTTTGACTTTGATGACTGTTGTGCAGAGTGAGTGATTTATCATATTTCAAGTTTTCATTTGGATTTGAGACAAACAGATTTTTGGCATGTTAGCTTCTCCCGTGGGTATATCCCAGACATTCTTAATCCTTGGTGGGAAGGACTGGGAAGGTGGGAAGGAAAGAATTAGCCAAGTTGAGGGGTGAGTCACTGCCCTTGTTCCTTCAGCTGATGGGATGTGTTCAGTCCCCAGGGAAATTATGGAGAAATGCAACCTCCCTATTAATGGGTCCAACAGAAGAGGCATCCCAGCCAGTTGTGAAAGACTGATAGAGACATAACAGCATCAGGCTTTGCCATTTCCCTTGGACTCATTCAGTTTGTGACCATGCGCTGTGGGCAGCTCCAGTCACTCCAGTGACTGGTGGACCATGTCATGAGCAAGAGTGAGCTGCCTCCCTGGAGCAGCTTGCAGCAAGACCAACACAGCGTCGGAAGGTGGGGATACCACGCCTGTGCCTGAGCAAAGAGAAACTCACTCCTGATGGTACAACAACACACAAAGAAAGGAAGAATTAACCATGCAAGGTATTTGTACAGAGATGGATGAGTCCCTCTCCATAGCCTTCACCACGTCACTGGTCTGTAAAACTAAAAGGCTAGTTGCAGAAACTGAGTTCGATCAGCCCTCATGTGCTGAGGAGAACCAGCAAGCAGTACGATGGCTGCTTGCACTTCCCTTGGCTTCAGGCCACAGGAATACTCTAAAGTAAATGAAAGCAAAGTAGGAAGAACATGAATGCCCCTGCTCCAAATGTGTCATTGTCGTGGTTTAACCCCAGCTGGTAACTAAGCACCACGCAGCCGCTTGCTCACTCCCCCTCAGTGGGATGGGGGAGAGAATCGGAAGGGTAAAAGTGAGAAAACTCATGGGCTGAGATAAAGTCGGTTTAATATGTAAAGCAAAAGCCACGCACACAAGCAAAGCAAAACAAGGAATTCATTCACTACTTCCCATCGGCAGGCAGGTGTTCAGCCATCTTCAGGAAAGCAGGGCTCCATCACGTGTAACGGTTACTTGGGAAGACAAACGCCATCACTCTGAACGTCTCCCCCTTCCTTCTTCTTCCCCCAGCTTTATATGCTGAGCATGATGTCATATGGCATGGAATATCCCTTTGGACAGTTGGGGTCAGCTGTCCCAGCCATGTCCCCTCCCAACTTCTTGTGTACCCCCAGCCTGCTCGCTGGTGGGGTGGTGTGAGAAGCAGAAAAGGCCTTGACTCTGTGTGAGCACTGCTCAGCAGTAACTAAACATCTCTGTGTTATCAACGCTGTTTTCAGCACAAATACAAAACATAGCCCCATGCTAGCTACTATGAAGGAAATTAACTCCATTCCAGCCAAAACCAGCACAGTCGTGTACAGGTTGCTTGACACAGAGACGATGAGAGGAAACAGAGAGCAGAGTGCCACAACATTGGCAATTGCTATCTGCTAAGCATTTTGCAAGTGGTTGCCACCACAACTGGAGCTTCTTGTGAAGACGCTTGGAAGAAAAGTGAGTGAGATATGGCCAGGGGAGAGTGGGGAGAAGACTGAGCAGCAAGTGAAGGAGGCAGAGGAAGTCAGAGTATGTTCAAAGAGCAAAGAGCCCCTCAGCAGTGGTGGGAGTGTGGGAGGAGAGGGTTGGGTAGAGGAAAAACATCAGCTGGTGAGTAGGTGGGGACAGCACTGTGTCTAAAGGCCCCTGCAGGGGTCACCCCAGAGGCAGAAATCTTTCCTTTAGGGGTTGCAAATCACAATTACATTGGCTGGATTAGGGGGCATGCCACTGTAAACAGAAGTGGTTTACCCAAAGAGCAAACCTCTCTGCTAAAAGGTTATCTAGAGAAGTATGGAGAAATTTAGGAGGCAATTGTTAACCTTGGCAGCTGCCTTACCAAGTCTCCCCAACAAGGCAGATGAAACCTGATGGATAAGGGGTTCTGCAATGCTAAGGGATATTTCTTGTTTAGTTAATGTTTCTGATTTATACAATGATAACAAGAGCCCAAGGAAAGCACTGCTGTGCCATTCTATCTCTATAGGTCAGGAGTTTAAGGTTTTAGTATCGCCATCAATTTTTTTTAAACACTGAAATACGCAGGCTGGACACCATATATCTTTGCCACTAGCTGGCATTCTGCAGCAACAGCCTCATTTGTATTCTGTCTTTTACTTGAGCAAAGAAAACCACTCTGCATTGCCACAGCTAAGTACTTCCCCACTGTGATACAGAGAGTGCCAAACAGTCACACTAAATTCAACATGTCCCTGCTAACATATTTTATTCATACTGATGGTCTGCTTCGCAGCGTGTTCCCAAAGACTTGCTTTAAAATTTAAGCTCCAGACTTCCAACAAAATATATAAAGCAAAATAAGTGAGTATCTTTTTCTATGTAGCTGTACAATGGAGTTGCCTCTCCTTCCAAGGCTGCTCTATCACAGATTTCAGGCTGGGTTTTTTTCCCCACACAGGGCTTAAGTGTCTTCCCATACAAAGGAGAAATTTGTGACTTCTTAAAGAGTTATTGTCTATAAAGTCCTGTTCCTTTTCCAGTTAAAAATGAATTTTGGGCTGTGGAGAAGTTTTGGACTGGACGATCCCATAAAGTGAGGCTTCCTCCGAGATTGTGCTCATGAGTGGACCCCACCAGGACACGCAAAGTCCCTGACACCGAACCAACCCTTGGAGCACTGTATTTCTGTCTTGAGGAGCAGGAGTGGCCATATCTGTTGGGGATTAAAGTCTCACTGGCCCCTCTTGGTTGGATCTTCGCACAGTAGCCTTTTCCTCACACTCTGATTTTGTTTGTGAAAGGAAATGCAGCTAAACCCATGAAGTAACTTCAAGTGAGGCGTGACAGGGAATCTGACAGCTTTGTGGGCCAGAGCCTTTTTTTGTAGGACTCTCCTTTGCTGTCAGCAAGTCCAGGGTTTCACCCATGGGTCTGGGCAGAACTTACAGGAGCATCCTCCAGGTACACTAAATGCTGTGCACCATTTGGCACTCTGATACACATTGGATACTCCTGGGGTTGGGAAGTGTCTGGGCTAAACTAGACTCTTTCCATAGCCCACAGGGAAGACAGGATCTCCAGGGGATGGCTCACAGTCTCTCAGACATGTCTCAGGGTAGGAGGATGCACCATCCGGAGCTTCCTCCATTGTGTCAGAGATGCAGGCAGAGTTCACAGAGGGCATTGCTACTTTTCCTATAGACTGAACGAGGCAGATCTATCCTTTCTTTTGTGGACAGAGCAAAATACCTGGGGAGAAATGGGGAAAAAAGAAATGTCAGCTGCTGGCAGTGATCTGTGTCAGGAGCAACAGGCCAGAAAAGATGCCTCCCCCTACCCTGCATGAGACATTTCCTGCAACACTTGAGTTTCCTCTCACTGACTCTTACTGCAACCACTTTTGAGTTTTTACTGGCATCGATATGAGACCATCCTTGGTATCACATACACTCCCTACGGTCATGAGCGCTGTTCCATGAGTGACAGTGCAGTCCAGGGATGGCAAGACTGGGCTGCTCCACAGGGGAAGGCAAGCTGGGAGCCAAACAAGGTGATCAGGGCAGGTCCAGTGGCAATAACCATGATCAGCCACAGTCCAGTAATGTCCAGGCAAGGCCAAAGTGACAAGGAAGGTCTGAGGTCAAGCTGGGAACTTGAGTCACCGCGGTCCAAGGCTAGACGCAACACACACTTGAGACAGCTCAGACAAGACTTAAGGCCAAGGGACCGAGCTTCAACGCTGCCCCGGGCCAGCAGGTGATGAAGGGTCCAGAGGAGGCTGTTCAGGGCAATCGCAGCTTGCTGATGACAGCCATCACAAGGGGAAGCCTAGGAATAACGTTACCCCTTGGCTGGTTAAGCACTTCTAACACTTAGCCAATAACAGGACTTACCCTCAGACATCCAGCTTTTTAATTGCCACCATACTTTATTCTAAGACCTCTTCCTCTCCCACTCTTTGATGTTATGTGACTATTAATAGCCTCTCCCACAAGAAGCTGGAAGCAGAGGGAGAGCTAAGAAAATGAATTATATTATGGAATGCTACAATTGATGCCCTGCAAAGGAGTGGAGAAGAGATGCTTGCTGCCAGCTTCTCCTTCTCCCACCAGAGCTTCCCAGGGGGCACCAGCTCCCCGGCTCGGGCAGCTCGGCCACAGCTATAATTCAGTGTGAGTCAAAAATTTTATTTCGGCAGGAAAAGCTGAAACAGCAGAGGGCTTCTTGTCACTGTCTCTGGACAAGCCCAGGAGAGGCAGAAATGGTTTGTTTAATGCCGTCTCTCATTATTCCTGGCACTTTATGACTCATTAAATGTCCCAGTTTTGTAACTAACTCCTGCTGAGCTCAACATTTGATACACATTTATGGGTGGCCTGTTGGCTGTAATAACGATTGAACTATTCATAATTCCCCTAACCATGTTAACTCCTTCCTTTGCGTGCCAGGTTTCCTTTAAACAACTGTAAGATAAAGATACTGGGGACTTCAGTTCTTAACGCAGAATGAATTACATTTATCTGGACAATTTATTAGCATAGCTATATGCTGCAATTAGACACACTTGTCCTGAGCCTAGATAAACTATGTTGTGCCCTAATACCTTTTGCACTGCTCCCCTTCTGTATCTACTATGCTTTTTACCATGGATGTATCCATGTAGATGGATGCCTGATACTGATTCCCCTCAGAAGAAGGTCAGCAGCACACACATCAGTATTCATTCACTTGTATGGAACGGCAACAGGAGCCAAAAGACCCTTCTTGCCCATTACAGGTGGGAATTAGAAGTAAGGGACCTCTGTTTGAGAACCTTCTTGTGATATGGCTGATCTTGTCAGCTTCTGCCCTGTTTTCCAGCTTGCTTTCTTTGCAAGGTCAGTGAGAATTCAGAACAGAGCCCAGCAACACGTTGACCCAACCTGACAACTGATGCAAACAGGGTGACCACAAGCACTCAGCACAAGTTTGACAGACATAAGTATTTTTCAAGATGACAGCACATTTAACCCGTCTCTTCCAAAAGCGTCATGCACGATCACCTTGGAGACAGGTAGACAGGTCTGTGATTTAGGTTAATTTTCCTTTCATTCACTTGAAGCATGGAGTCACTTAGCCTGGCCACTCTGAAAAGATGTGACTTTGTGTCTACAGTCAAACAAATTCAGTTTGTGTATATTTTGGAGCATGACTGAAAAGTCACCAACAAAATCACACAGGTACAAAAGTAAGGTCAGTATCTTGGGTTACTTTACACTCAAGCTGGACGTTATTTGCAGCTTCAGCCAAAGAGTCTGACATAGAAGCATGCCTGATTTCAGACTTCTGATTTGGAGGAGAACACTCTCAGAAATTAAGCTGTGTGTAGGACAGTATGCAAGATGGCCTTGTACTGGGTCTGCCTGGGACGGAGTCAACTTTCTTCACAGCAGCCCCTACAGTCCTGTGCCTTGCATCTGTGGCTAAAATAGCGTTGGTAACACACTGATGGTTTGGCTATTGCTGAGCAGTGCTTGCACAGCGTCAAGGCTTTCTCTGCAACACCCCGCTCCCCCCCAAGCTCAAAGGTCAGTAGGCTGGAGGTGGGCAAGAGGTTGGGAGGGGACGTAGCTGGGACAGCTGACCCAAACAACCAAAGGGATATCCCACACCATATGACATCGTGCTCAGCAATAAAAGCTGAGGGAAGGGAGGATGATGGATGGACATTCGTGGTTATGTCATTTGTCTTCCCAAGAAACTGCTACATGTATTGAGGTCCTGCTTTCCCAGGACGTGGCTGGATATCTGCCTGCTGATAGGAAGTAGTGAATGAATGCCTCTTTTTGCTTTGCTTCTGTGTGCAGCTTTTGCTTTTCTTAATAATTGTATTTATCTCAACTCATGAGCTTTTCCATCTCATTTTCTCCCCCAGTCCTGTTAAGAAGGGAGAGTGAGAGAGCAGCTAGGTGGGCATCTGGCAGCCAATCAAGGTCAACCCACCACAGGGTTCTGGACAAAGATTAATTTTCTTGACGGGTTCTCTCCATTTTGGTTACTGCTGATCACAAAGAAAACAGATGACATAAACTTCAAAGGCATTTTCATATAAGAATTGTCAATTTGATTCAATACGGCCAAACTCAAACATTCAATAATCAACAGTCCTGATTAAAAAGGAAAAAAACTACTTGGGGACTTACATTTGAAGTCTTGGCATTTGAGCCCACAGGACATGGTATTACGACGAGCATATTCTAATTCAAGCCTATGTTGCCCTACTGAGAGTGGCCCCACTCTCACTAGTGCCTGTTTTATATTCCTGCTGCTTGTCTTAGGTCAACACTAGCAGTCAGGAGGAGAGTCGAACGAGCTTTATGGTCTGGCTGGCAAAAACAGGGACAAGAATGGTCTCATTCATTCTTGCTTTTGCAAGAATAATTCTTGCAAAATTCTTCAAAATTCTTGCAAAATTCTTCATTCTTGCTTTTGTTTCAAAGGTAGTAGCAGCCTACAGTAGCAGTAGTTGCAGTAGCAGCCAGTCTGTGCTCAGAGTCTGCCATAGGGTGGCCCAGAAGGAGCAGATGATGCAGGAGGTCTGCACAGGAGTCCAGTTTGTCACCGCAGCATTTCTCACTGTGTGCAGCAGTTCCTGTCAGCAGGAAAAAAAAACAATCACTGATTTCAGTCAAGTGCTTTGACTGCAGTATTTCTGTCTTTGTCCTACATTGTTTTATGCAAGGTTTAGACACTTACTATTGGCGTCTCAGGCTTTTGCTGAAGGATAGCATTTTAAAGTTAGAGACATGGCTGTTATGAAATGAAGACAATGCACAAAATCACCTCTGGAGGAGTGAAAACAAAAAATTGCAATGCACGGGCTTGAGTGTCAGAGAATACGCTTCTCTGGAAGGGATTTATTTATTTTCTTACCCCATGAAACAAGTGACATCTCTCAGAAAAGACTCCCTGTGGGGAACTTGATCCTTTGGGAGGGAGGATAAGTTAGTGATTAGAGATGAAATGCAAAGGTGTTTTCAGCATAGCGGCTGCTTGCTCGATTTTCTAATACAGTACATTACGTTGTTAATGGAAATGTAGATTTGCACCTTCTGTTTTACTCCCAGTAGAATTAATTTCAGCACTGTTTGCATGCCAAGCATGCACACTCACAGCTGTGAGCTCCGGGGAGTGGGAGAAGGCACAGCTTGGACCTGCACAGATAAAATCGCAAAGAGTCTGCAACAGGGCTGGGAGCTGAACCCACTGCCTTTGCCAAGTGACTTCACCACAAGACCATCTTTGCTCCTGCCCACAGGAACTGTCCCACACCATTACAGACAGACCTCAGAAGTCAACAGACTGGGGGAAAAGCATCTGGCTATTTCAAAGTCCTTTGGGAGATCTGCAGGGATAGGAGTTTTCTGCTCCACTCCGTGATGCAGCAAAGAGAGGAAAAACACCCACAATTTCCCACAGAGCAGCTATCCCTTCCCAGTACGCTAATCCAACCTACACCCCCGTTCCTGCCAGGAATCTCTCCGTTTTAAGGCTGCATGTGCCATTTATTAAGAAATAAGAGAGAGCAGGGAGGAACAGCTGTTAAAGAAGCAGGCCATGCATGGGGAGGGAAACACAGTGCTAAGTGTTTGGGAACCCTCGGAGATGAAAGTACCACAGGAGTGCCACATGGCAGTGCTGCTGGTATACGTACCGTGCTGCTAACATAGCTCTCCACACACCAGTTATGGAGAGAGACAATCGTGGAGCTGGAGAGCTGGAGAAACAGAGCTCACTAAATCCGATGGTCATGAAATGGGCAAGTAAAGGGAGTAAATTGTTCCATGCAACAGGAGCCACTGTCCCAAGCTGAAAGCCCTAGGAAACAAAGCAGCAGGGCATGTAAGAAGTACTTCCTTGGGACCTGACTGCAAATGAAGCAGCTGAAGTTTTCACTTGGATTTGCAGCTGCGTGTTTGTGAAGAAAATGAGGGTGGGAAAGCTGGAGAAATACCAAGAGAGAGTTTCTGAGAGGACTGCAGGCTTGTACTTGAGAGAGGGAAAAGTACCTCCTTCTGTGCTGGTATGCCCAAGGCACACAAACTGCAGGAATATCCAACTCGTATTTCATCCTGCTGGAAGCAAGTCGCAGAGCCCCAACTCCTAATTAGCTGCCTAGACCAAGAGGAGATCATCTATTTTCCAAGTGCCTAGGTAAAAGAAGAGTGAAATCATAAGATGTGAGGCAGTGCTTCTGCTCTATTACTGCGGTGCCAAAGCACAGCATCTTAAATAAAGTCAGCAATATTATTTTGTGTGTGCTTAGGAGCAAACTGTAATCCCTCATCTGACATTACCTGAGTCTGTAGTTACCCCTGTGTAAATGAGGCTGTAACTATATATACACAACCATTAACTTACTTGGTTCCCATCAGCGTCACTGCTACCATTGCTTTGTATGCAGAAAGAAGAAAAACCAGCACAAAACTTGTTTACTGGCAAGTTAGTTTCCAGAAAGACAATTTGCATATATTTTTTACGTCTCTGGAGAACAAAGCTCTTAACACCGACAAGACAGAAACTTCCTGAAGGCAAAACCTTCAGGCCAGACCTTGCTTTCTTCGCCTCGTGTTAATGGGCAGAGGGTGATTTGTGAACCTGTCAAGAGTTTACCAGGGCGGTGAGCCACCACACGGTAGTCCTGAAGGCTATCCGCCGGTTATCCAACCGAGGCCCGGCCTCTGTTAAATAATCAAAGAGACGATTTGAAGCTGAAAATCAACGACACCGGGATTTGGCAACTTCCAGCCCGCCCGCCATACATCACTTACATAATATTGAATATTTTGTTTGAACGTGCGCAGCCTGGGGCTGCGAAAGGGAGCGCGGCGATGGCCGCTCCGTTTCCCCCTGGCCACGCAACAAATTCAACAGCACAAACCCCCTCACGCCTCAGCTCTGCCCCGGAGGTCCTTTTTGCCCCGGGGGGGGGGAAGGGGACAGCCCATTTAACCTGCTGGGACCGCCGTCAACGCGGGACCCACCACCTTCCCTTGACGTGACCGCCCCCCTCTAACGCTGAGCTCCCCCCCCCGATGGGGGCGGGGGAGGACGCTGCTCCCC
>VYZW01049492.1:200410-242521 GCA_013401315.1 Balaeniceps rex
CTGCAGCTCAACAACCCCAACCCACCGGCCATCATCGTGAGTGGGGAGGGGGGCGCGGGCGGGCGGCGCGGGGGGCGGCGCGGGGCTTGTCCGCCTCGCCCGGCGTCCCGGAGCGGGGCCCGGGCCTGGGTCCGTGCGGGCGGGGCGCTGTCCTCCCCGTGACCTTGGCGCCGTTCCCGGCGTGGGCCGAGAGGCAGCCGAGGGGTTTCTAGGCCCCAGCCCCGCGGCGGGGGCAAAGGGGGCTGCGCCGAGTCGGGTGGGCGTTGCAGGGCCCTTGGGGCCTCACTGTGGTTTTCTTTCCCACCCAGGAAGATCCTGCGTTGCTCCGCTGGGCCTATGCTAGGACGCAGAACGTTTACCCTACCTTCCGCCCGACACCTAAGACGTCCTTTCTAGGAGCTCTTTTTGCGATAGGCCCTATCCTCTTCTGGGCTGCTGTCTTCAAAACTGACAGGGTAAGTCAGTTGACAGCACTGAATGTCAGCGAACACCAAATTGTAAAATGTAGATCTGCCTGGAGACTTAATTGGTGAGATCCTCTTGCACCTAAGAATGATTAATACCGTTAAAGTAATGAGAGAAGGAAGGCTGATACTGGGCCTGCTATCTCAAAGCCTCATAACTGTTTGCAAAGTTCTGCTGTGCTAAGAGCCCTGTGTTGTACCCTTGGATATGGCCAGTCACAGTTTCCCTGATCAGGATATTTTGCTCTAATAAAGCTCTCTGTAGCACTGACAGTGTAAATTAATCATAAGAGACTATTATTTTCAGCTGTTGACATGCAATAACCGTGCTTTCTAAAATAAATAGGGAGTTTATGGATGACAAACCTAGCAAGGGCTCTGTGAGTTGCTTAACCATTTATCTAATCTTATGAAGCAAAGAGGGAGGAGTACTTATGCTGATTACATATCTTGCTTCTGTTCTAACTCCTGAAACGTAGGTGTTAGAATCTGAGCGACGCTAGATCATTCTGAAAATACTCGGCCATATACATACATAAGAAAATATTAGGTGACTGCCAGACAGTGGCTGTTTTTACTAGTGAATTTGTGGCTATTGTAAAACACTTTTGTTTTCCTCTTTTGCACAGAAGTAGGATTTTTAGATCAAGTCATAAACCAGGAAGCACAGATATCAATTAAAATTAATAGAATATTTGTAGGGCATGCTGTTTACTAGGATGAATCGAAAATACAGGTCTTATCAATATGCACAGCATGTTGCCTATAAATATTTTTGAGACTTCAGCATCTCTGCAGTATTTTGTCATGCTGGTTTTGTTTTGTACGTAAAGCCACACTTGGGCTTAGCCACCAAGTATGGCTTAGCATGTGAGTGCTTGAAAATAAACCTGTGTGAGTGAAATCTAGACCTACTTGCCTGGGAATATTTAAGCTGAAGTCTTTAATGTAGTCTCCAGGACAATTTGTTTTTCTTTATTTCCAGTTCCCTTGCCGATGTTTGGGGTTTTCTTTGTTTTCTGGGTAGCATATAAAACACAGTAGCTGCTACATGCTTTTCTCTGAGGAGTGTTTGTTGTGTGTCTGGGAAAGCAAAAGATAAATTGTCAAGTCTTAAGCAAGTCTTCTGGTTTTATCCAGCCGAAGGAATCTGGGCAACATCTGCGGTGTCTGTGTACTGTAACTATACCTGTCAGAAAGGTACATGACTGCAGAGTGAGATACAAATGGGCTGAAAGTGAATACAGGCACATTTAGGCAAGTTACTAAGAAGTTTCTCCATAATTAGATCTCTAATCTCTGGATTATTCAGCCAGAAGGAGGAGGCAGAAACTAAATGTATAAATTAACTGTGACGCAACTAGTTTGGTGAAAAATACATCACAGGAATTGGTCTCTGCTGGCCTGTGAGGGTGGATGGATGTGCAGAGGTCAATCTGAGCATGTCATCCATAGCTGGTAGGTGAAGCTAAATGCTTTGTTCTTTTTTACTTTTTAACCACAACAGCTGTTACCAGAGTTTGTGCTTATAGAATCATTTAGGTTGGAAAAGACCCTTAAGATCATATGTGGTGTTATCTTCCTATAGTCCATGCTGAAATACTAGGACTGCTTTTCTCTCATCGCAGGCTTCTTGAAACTTCTCTAACAGGATAATGATGAACGTTCTCTTTCTTCCACAGGATCGTAAAGAGAAGCTTATCCAAGAAGGTAAATACAAGCGACCGTTCAGTGTATTTTAAGTTCCTGGAATTGCAGTACTGTTCATGGGATATGAGTAAAATAAGATGTATTGTGTGCTGACATTTCTCCTTCATAAGAATAAATCTTAATTGCTCATTGGTTGTCTTGCATCTTTAACAATTACGGAAAGTGCAAAACTGCAGGATCTTTATATCTAACGCAGATAGATATGGAGAGGTTGTTCTGAACGCAGCCAGTGTACTCCTTTGGTCTACATGCAGAGGCTTTTTTTAAACTGTGGAAGTTGCTGCTGTCAGAGCAGCACAGGCTGAAGTTTAAAATTAGTAGCAGGCTAAAATGTTAAGCAAGCCCAAAGCAGTTTCCTAAAGAACTACTGCTTGCCTACTAGGTATTTCTTCCTGGTGTCAGTTTGACTATGTAGTTTGCCCTTATCGGGTAATAGACAAGTTCTGTGATACATATTTAATAACTTTGGGAGCTTGCCTGACTGCTCTCAGTAAGTTGAGTTAATTTTTCTTTTCCCTAATAAAATACAAGCCTAAACCATGCATTTGTGTATTGCAATAAACTTCTGGATAAAATTGCTGTACCAGACTTGGAAGTTGAACATTGTCATGAAATGTGACTAGCATTTCCACTAATTCTGTGATTCCTGTGAGTGGGGACAAGAAGTAAAAAGATAAGGATTTTTATTTTTGACACATTCCCTTACAGTATAGGAGAATTCCATTTCACCCCTGCAAATGGACCGTGATTTAAAAAAAACCCCCACAAAGTCTAACTGAACGTTGTGCCCGCAAAGATGTCTTCTCTGCTTATTCCTATGAGAACTCAAGTCTTTTCTGCCCAGGTCAGCTGGTATAGGGGGCTCCGGAGTTGTTACTGCCAAAGTACTGAAATGTGAGTGCAAGGAAAAGACTTTTAATTCAGACTTGAATTTTCACATGGCCTGTAGGTGCCATCATGACCCAAACAACCTTCATTCTTCAGATGTTATACTGGAGCGGTTTCTTCCGAAGTGTTGAGGTCAATGCCAAAAACTCAGTCTGATGCAAAAGTTGAAAACTTCTCTCCGTCTGCTGGGAAAGCAGCCTATGTTCCTGACAGTGAAGTCAGCAAGAGTAGCTCTGCTAAGTTCCTTTCCTGTATGATTAGGATGTAAGTATGGGCTTCATCAGAGTGAGTTGATGAGCTTTTTCACAGAATGGCTGGAGGGCATGTGGTCCAACCCCCTGCTCAAGCAAGGCCACCTTGAGCAGTCTGCCTAGGACTGTGTCCAGACAGCTTTTGAGTATCTCCAAGGATGGAGACTCCACAACCTCTCTGGGCAACCTGTGCTAGTGCTCAGTTGCTCTCACAGTAAAAATGTGTTTCCTGATTATTTTTTTAAAGATGTCTTTTCTTTTTTTTTTTTTTTTTTAAAAAAAAAGTTTCCTGTTATAGCTCTTCCCTTTCCTGTCTGGGTCATGAAGTGTTCAGGCGGTGGGGGCTTGGCACTAAGGCTGTGCAGCAGCTGTGCAAGGCCGTGGCCTGCTTTTGCAATCCCATGCATGCTCTCAACAAGTCCCTTGCACCTGTCTCTGCAGCTTGTTCTTCTACTAGCTTAACTAAAGCAAACCCAGACTATTCTCTGCAGAACAGCTTCTAAAAGACTGTCACAAATGATATTACAAGATACGGCTGCAGGTCAGTGCAGAGAGGCATCAATGCGTGGAGAAAGTGGTAGTTAGGGAAACAAATAATTGCTTGTCTGAGCATGCTAAATTAACTATCTTCTTGCTGCCACAAACTAGTTTGATCTCCCAGGACCCATTTCCTCAGCTAATTGGAACTTGAGTTGCCACGCGCGTAAATTCTACCTTGCAGCTGTATTTGTTTCAGGCCAGTTGAGCAAATGGTTCGGGATGGGTTGTGGATGAGCGCAGCGCCTCTAGTCTTTTAGGCCAGCCTCAGACTGATGCTCACGGCACCTGCCACAGCCCTTTCCTTTGCAGATGAGAGTGTCTGATGCTGCGTCCCTGGAGATTTGAGTGTGGTGCTTGGGGAAAGGCTGCCCTACTTTTCTCTCTCGTTATTTGCAGAACTCTCTGAGCTGTTTTCTTGCAAGGAACGAACGTGCTATGCTACTGGAGGTGGGGTTGGTGGTTTGAGGCAGTGGTGCTGGGTGCATAGAGGAAGGAAAGGGGAGTTTCCCTTCAGAAACGTAGGGTGAAGACAGGAGGGTGAATGTGCCTTGTGGAATTTTACCCTTGACTGATGTGTTACCACCCGTGTCTGCTTCAGTGATGAGTCTATAGCAAGAGAAACTCAAGCCTGCAGGTCACTGGATGATAATTTATGACCCAAACAGAAAACAAGCTTTTCCCTGCTGCCTGTGAAACATTTAGACCTCATTTATCCCTGGATCAGTGTGATTAAATCAGCTTCTCTGGCAAATTGATTCTCCTGAACGTCCTTTTCTGAGCTGGCTGTTTTAGAGTAAACATCTCCCTGCAGATTTTATAATGTAATACTTTGCTCAAAGCTGATGCTTTTTTTTTCTCCAAGGATCTGGTGCAGATCCAAAACCGATGATGGATGCCAACTGACTGAAGCTAGGTGTTGTAGCTTTACATTTTCTTCTCTTTTGGAAAATCGAGGATTGGTTCTCTTGGGAAGTAAGAAACATAGATCCTGATGGCACCGAACCACCAACTGTTTCGTGTGGGTATGTTCTAAAGCACAGGCCTGAGGTTTGGGGTGCCTGGGCTGTGCTCCTGGTTCCCAGCCGACTTGGGGCTTCACTTTCTGCCTCCACCCTGTGGAACTTGCCACCTGGGAGTGAGGCTTGCACACTCCAATGAATTTTGAGGTCCTCCGTGATGTTGTCTGCACTTGAGCTTTCTTCCAGGTACCTTCCCAGGAACAAATACCTGGACTGGCCAGACAAGCCCTTTTGCATTTGCTGTGCTGCAAATTAGCACTTAACTAGGAAGAGAATTTGTCAAGTGCTGACAAATGAGTCGGTGTTGAAGGATGGCCAGAGTGTGGGGTTGGAAAGGAAACTTTCCCTCACTTAGCAGTGAAGCGTTTTGGATTCTCCAACCTTTTCTAATTTGCGGTCTACTTCTCTGACAAGTCTTTCCTTGGCAACCCTCCACAGAGCAGCAGGTTGAAATGGCCTGCTCTAGTAGGAGACTTAGGTCTGCTAGAGCCTTCAGCTCTGTTTGGAAAGCTCTTCCCCTACAGACAGCATAAAATGCTTTACTGATCCCTAGTTTCTCCCTGTGAAAGACATACTGGGTCATATTTTCAGGAGGCCCTGTGAACGGGGGCTGGCTGTTACCTCGTATCCACGCCAGGTACAGCTTTCACACCAACTACACATAGTGAGAGCCATGCAAGTACTTCAGCTTCAGCATGTCACCAGGAAAGTTTTAATGGGATACTTGAAAGTTAAGAATGATGTTGCTTTTTTACTGCATTTCCCAAGTTATGTAGGGATAATAATTTTCATGGCTCAGTGGCTGCTGGAAATGCTGTTCTGTGCTGGAGCACCCTGTGTTGCCCAAGTTGACTGAGCCACCGCACATAGGTGTGCTGTATTTCCTCGTCTTCACTCACATATTGCAAGCAAGAAATGCTTCTCTTTACTGGCAGTTCTGGTTGAAATGGCTTTTCAGAGGTTCCCAGCACTTGTAGTAGTTTTTATCTAGGCAGTTGGAGGTCTGGAGGCCCCATTTGGTGACGGCCAGACTGAGGGACGATTCAAACATGAAGGCCTGTTAGGAAGAGGGAAGGTAGGTTAGGGCAAGAGAGCAAGAGTTTGTATCCAGGCAAGGTGTCTCTGCTCTACCACAAACAGGAGTTGCATGCATGGTCCAGCCCTGCCAAGTTCTGCCTCCAGCCCAATCAACCCAGGGGAGAAAGCTCTTCAGAGCTGGCATTGCAGTGCTGGTATTAACCAGGTCTCAGGATTGACTTTGGATTCCCTGCATACCCAGGAAGGCCAGGTTGTTCCAAAAGCTCTAGTCCAAGGACTGTTGATGATCATCATCAGATTTTAGGGGGTGGAGAAAGGAGGACAGTCAGGGGTTTTGTTTCTTTGTCCATAGGCTAAGACAAAAATTAAGTTAATCAGCATGAAAATTCCCAGCTTCCTGCTCAGGCAACAATTTATGTGGGCAGATGATCAAAGCTGCCTGGCATCACATGTCTCCAGGGGAGCTCCTGGGAGTGGAATGGTGCTGATTGGTAAGGGAGGTGAATGCTGCAGCCGTTTGGTCCAAGTACTTTTCCAACTTGCCAGCAAGAAGCTAGACTGTTCTTTGAGAGTGGCACAGCTGCAGTATGCCATGCTGTATTGGAAATCTTACTGGCTCCCTTGGCTCCTTACCATGGTCCCTTCTGCAACCCTTTCAGGCTCCAGCTTGGCTTTGCTCGCCTTCTCAAAACAGTCAGCATCTGGCCCATGAGGAGTCATCATGCTGTGCAAGCTGGCCCCTCCAGGCTGGAAGCCTTCCTGCTTTGCTTCATAGTGGCCTTTGATGAGCCCCATGAACTCACTCATGCAGTTCCCTGCAGGAGGCACAGAGAAAAGGTTGCAACGCAGCGTGATTGGGAGGCATCACAGCTGAGCTGTGAGGTCCTTGAAACCACCTGCTGGGCCAGGCAGTGGGTGGAGTGGAGGTTCCTAAGCAGGGCATCACAAAGAGGACATCAGGGATCCTACAGGCGATGCTTGTAAAGCTGTACAGGTTTTATTCTGCTCTTAATTATCTGGATTCAGAAACCGAGAGCTCGCTAATGAAGGTGCATTGATGTTGGTAGACCTGTGCTTTTCCTACCACCTCGAGCTGTGTAAGTACTACACCTGCATATGGACTGCATGGTGTAACCTGAAATTTACAGACTTGGATTAGATATCTTAAAGCGCTGGAAAGAAAGTTCAGTATAATCATCCCTGTGTTATGGACACTGAGGCACAAAATGCCTGGCTGGCAGTCTGGTGAGAGAGCCTGGTCTGCTGTCCCAGGTTATAAGCTTGAAATCATTTTGTTTGATATTCTTCTACCGCTTCCAGTCCAGCCAGGCGCTTCAGTACCTTATGCTTTTGATTCGTGCATTATTTACTTATTTCTCAAGAGCCACTGTATGCCCAAGGACAAGGAGCCAAATTTGTCTTTCCCCAAGCAAGAATACTTTTAAGTAGACCCTCTGAAACCAGTGGAGTAATATACCACTAACTTAGGTAAGCATGGCTATGTCTAATCATCCAGTACTTATTAAGTTATGCTCCCTGTAAGGGAAGTACTTTAACAACTGCCATCCCAAGCTTTCAGTTTTAATAGACATGATGTGACTAAACAATATGGCAACTTTCTGCTTAGCAGTCAGTTTTTGCAAAACCAGGACACGCTTCCGTAGCTATGTTATATATAGCCCTTTTTAACCACTAGTTCGGTCTTCGTTAAGTACAATCCAGGGTCTGAAATGTTTAACAACAAAACTAATTTAGCTCAAAGCAGAGTTGGCCTATATATGTATGCAAACATTTATTAATTTTCATCCCAAGTTGTCAGTATCTCATGTAAGACTGGATTGTTACAGGCTTTTCATTGAACTTGCTCATATACTGCGCTTGGTGCACTCAGAGTGCTGTATGGACTCTAAGAGCTGGTTTGCAAATGCATCTGCAACAGGACTCATACTGTGGCTTAGGAAGAAAGGGCTAGTGAGTAGGAAACCAGGCTAGGACTTAAGAGATGAGCTGAGTCCAGTTTCTTATTAATTCGCAGATTTCCTAAGTTACCCCATGAACTTAGGTGGGCCTCCGTTCCCTATCAGTAAAATAGCATTGTCCTCTACAAGCAGGATGCTGTGAAGTTAAAATCCCTTAGTGGCCATTAGATATTAGGTCCCACTGTAATGAGGATCACACAAGTACTCTCCCAGACACAGATGCAATATATGGTATAAAAGCTGTATCAGACTTCAACCCGTGGCCCAAAGACCCTAGGAGTAATTCACAGCCTCCAGGGATGTAGAAAGGTGACCAAGAGAAGTCTGTATTTATAAGCTGCACAGCCACCTTTGTATGTGAAATTGTTACAGTGTCTAGGGGGAAATTTTTGGACCCCCATTGCTGTATTTATACTTGGGGCAAAGTTAAGGCAAGACAAAAACTGTGACTCTGGGTGCACCAAAGTTCTCTGAACACAGGCTTTCCACTGCACCTGAGAAGAGGAGGCAACAGGGGACTTCTGGCAAACAAAATAGGCCTCTTGTAAAATATTTGGAGAGAGGAGAGGTCAGCAGCACTGAACTTATGCTACTCCTACCCCAGAGTTGCTCTGTCCTGTTACGCCTCTCTAATGGTACAAGATTGTCATCACTGCACTCATTTCAGAGGGAACTAATGTGCAGTGTCTTGATAATTGACTGTTGCGATGTCTGCCTTACCTGCTCAAGCTCTGCCCCTCTGTGGCTGGGCTAGAGAAGACAACCAACCTGCTCATCATGAATTTAGTGCTCAAGCCTATGGCCAAGGTACTGTGCTCAAGTGAGTAGCTGTGGTAGCTGTCTGCATGGGTACTCTTAGCTCACAACACAGCCGTCTGCTATTTCAGCTGTCTTTTACCACACAACTTTTACCAAGGTTGAACAAGTTCATGTTGTTCAACACAACGTGTCTGTGGAAAGTTACCACAGCTCTGCTGATGCACAGCAACTTAATTGTGGTAAACCGGCTGCGTGTCTCACCTTTTAGGGTCTAATAAAAGAGGTAACTGTGACCTGGCGCTATCCCAGCCGGTCAGGAGACGTGTTTCTGTGTCACACTCATTATTTGGAATGAAAGAACGACAGGGCAGGACTTTGCCTGTGGGATTTACTCAGATGGCAGCACAGCTGCCTACTGTACTTGCAAGCGCCACTAATTGTGCCAGCCCCCAAGATGCTTGGAAATATGTCCAAGTAGCAGGAGGAGCTGGCTGTTAAACTGTGGTTAGTAAGTGTGCAGAAAGCCTCTCAGCACTTCAGAGTGACCATAGCGTGACCTTGATAGCTTCTGGGGCCTTTTAGCTGCCAACAGAAGGGGGTGCAGCATGAGCAAGCTTTCCCCCTCAGTCTCGTAGAGCAGGTTGCCTCATCCTTACCCTGGAAGGGCAATCCCATGTGGGCAACTGGATTTCTAGCAGCCATTCAATGCAACATGTGGCCATGCTCTGCCAAGATGAAACCAAAAAACTGCTAAAAAGAAACCGGCTCTGGTGATGGCAACCAAATCCCCCCCAAATCAACCAGCTGCCTGAGAAGGAGCCCAGTTCCTGATCTCTGGCTTCTTAAATGCCAGAGGTACCTCCATCACTCTGCATGTGGTAATGAAGGGCTCAAGAGAGCCAATTCAATCCTTTGCTGTAACTTTGATCTCACCCTGCGAGTGGCCTTGGGCAGCTCTATGTCTCTCTGCTTCTTGCCACCTGTAATATCGTACTTTCCATTCTCCTGTTCTTTATCTATGTACTATAATGAGCTATTAAGCAATTCATGGCTGGATGACAGGACAATTTCTGATGCATTTGTACAATGCCAAGTTCAATATGCCCCTGCTCTCAGTGGAAGCCCCTTGAGTACAGACGCATCCGTCTATGCAGACACCACCAGCCCATCACCTCTGAGTTTACTGAGACGCTCTAAATAGGAACATCTTTGGGTGCGTTCGTTTTCCAGGGAGGACTGACTGACTCCAAGAAGCTGACTCTAACTGTGCCAAGGGCAACAAATCAGACTGCTTCTTCCCTGCACATGCTCTCCAATAAACGGAGGTTTGTTTTTTCCCTCCAGTCCTGTACTTAAGCACGACCAACAAAGAGCAGACATACGGTGGTAGTATGGTGGACGGAAGGTGTTGTTAGCTACCCCCCATCGCGGGGGAAATATGACAAAGTCAGCGAGTGCCACTCCAGGATGGGTCGACTTGGCTGTCAGGACAGTGAAGATAGAAGGATCCTGAAAAAAGCAGAGCAAAAAGCATGAAACAGAGCAGGGCTCAGACCTATCTGTTCAGGTCATCCAGACAGAAAACCTGACTGATACAGCCTCTCCCTTGCCAAAACACTTTTACCACCTGCACCTGGTGGTGTGGGTGAGATTTGTGACCCTGTGTGACAGCACGCAGCATCTTGAGCCCATGCTGAACATGAGAGACAAGTGATGGGACTGGGTGGTTCTTCCTTTAGACAGCCTTGGAGAGCCTTCCCTGCCCCAGCAATGATGCCCTTGGAGCTGGCGGCACAGATGCAGGAGAGGGACAGCCCTGCAAGACGGGGTACTGTAATTCCAGGAGCAGTCTCCAGCACTCCTCCTACCACAAAACTGTACCTCTTCCTTAGCCGGTTACAGAGGACAGGAACATCCTGCTGGAGGCATCTAGCCTCACAGCCCTGTTAGCTTACAAACAGGGAGAACAAAGTGCAGAGAAATTGTGGCTTGCTTCAAGGATTTTTGAAGTCTCCAGTCCAGTAAAGTGATTTTCTGGGCTTTGATCCCAAAACCATCCTTCTCCTGGTGTTTTTTTCTGGAGTTTAAACAATACTTTCTGTTGCTTGTCTCACTAGAAATGCTGCAGTCTCCTTGCACACCCACTTGCAGAAGCAGCGCCAAGAGATGGCATCGCTGTGGGCACCTCTCCCACTGGGCTGGTTTCCTTTTTAGAAGAGCTGCTCACATTACTTTTGGCTTTAGTTATTTTCCATAAGATCTAGAAATTATTGCAATGAAAGCTGCCAGCTCTTCGAACTGATTTCAGTGCTGGGCTCAGAGGAACCAGTGGAAGGAGTCTGTGCAATTGCAAGAAATAAATCAAGGCAAGAATTTGAAGCAAAAGTCTTTTTGCTGAGTTGCACGGTGTGTGTTGGGTTCCATATTCAGCTCTCCTCCAGGGCGCAGAAATTCTATGCTAAGCTGCATAAAGCTGTTTAAGAAGCTGATCAACCTCCAGTTATGTCTTTGTACCACCAAGGAGGTTGTCTTTCTCCACAAGAGCTTGGTTTGGGCCCAGGGAAAGCAGTGCAAGAGATTTCACACTGTTTCTTAGAGCATAACATATTTTTTAACAGGCGCTGAGCCCCTGGAGCTCAGGGTGAGTTTGGATGGTATGGTATCCATGCAGCATTGCTCTGCCTTGCCCAGCTCCAGAACTTACCGCGTGGTCAAAAGCAACAGAATTAATGACCATGAATTTTTCCAGATGGTATTTATATGGCGTGTAGTTCCCGTGCCAGGCTACAACGTTGAAGGGGGAGAAATCCTATCAAAGCAAAGAGACAGAGTGTTACCATACACAGCCTTCTGACTTGCTGCGCATATGCAGGGCATTGCTCTTTCCCAAATTAAAAATGGGTTTAGTGCTGGTGAGAGGTATACTGGCAGCCTGGAGCACGAAGCCCTTTGGGCACAGCCCGACATTGCGAGAACATGGTTTTCCTCAGCATTTCCACTTGGTGAGCCTCATCCCTCCCTTTGGGGTTTGGTCTCTAAGGGCTTTTGAGTGCCCAGGCAGTGCTTGAACAAGGTCAGCTGCAACACTGGCTCTCTGGTAAGGAAATCCTGGCTTTTCACAGCAGCTCCAGCTCCTCTTTTCTATTCTGTCACTATAAACGTATGGAAATAGTGAAGCAAAGACCATCATTGAGTCTTTGGGCAACCAAGTCTTCACAAACACATTTTTCCAGACTGAGGAGCCTCAGCTGGGGAGATGAACAACCCAACAAGGCAAGGGCTCAGTCCTGCTCCACTTAACCCAGCAGCACCTCCAGAGACTACGTGCACGCTACTGAGTTGCATATCCCAGGCCATGCACTGACAGTCGCTGCACTTCAGTGTTCTCCCAGGGCATCCTCACCTGCTGGGCTGCAAACAGCTTGCCCTGGTACTTGCTGATCACCGTGTAACCTGTCGGCACTTGGCGGTCCTCGTACCATGCAACGGGCACCAAGAAGTCACGCGGGTTGGCCAGTCCATTGGCTCCTGCGAAAGAAAAAGAGATGCCAGAGCTCTTTGGGCAACCTGCAAGCAAAGTGAGAGGCTGACACAATTTCCAGGCTTCCTGGGTGCCCTTCTGCATTTTCAATGACCTTACTGCTTCTTGGCCCACCATGAAACCTGAAGCAGTCGTGTGCTTCTTGTGCTCCTACGAATAGGTAATTGTAATACATCCTAGCATTTAAGTCCAATGCTCCCCTTATGTGACTAAGACAGGTGTCTCCTAGTTTCCCTTCTGAACAAGGTTAGTACTTCATCCTTACATTAAAGGCATGTAACAACCGGGAATTAAGCTAAAAACGGAGGGTGAATTGCTCTCTGTTCCTGGACATCCTGCTGGTGGGACACTTAGCCATGCAGAAGTTATGAGGAATGTCATGAGGGGGCCAAATACATTTCTGAATGCTTGCGAAAAGAGTAGTAAAATAAGGGCTAGTGATACCTATAGACTCTGGGCATACTGACGGGTTGGTTAGCATGAGGAGTGCATTTTCAAAGTGCAAAGCACCGTACGGGTGCTGAAGTATTCTTCTTCTTCTCATTAGTATTATTGTTAAAAAGTGGTTTTGAATTTCTTGGATAAAAATGCAGGCATTACTACCTGCTGCTAAGGTTTAACAGTCAGTGCTTTTCTCCAGCTGTCATTTTTCAAGTGAAAAGTGAAGTTAGAATAAAGTAAGACTGAAATACAAAGGATCTTGGTCTCTGAGGGGAGGTGGGTAGGTGGTGAGAAGAGGAGCTCTTATAATTACCACCTCCTGAAAAGGTTTACAGGCAAGTGCACTCATTTTCTTTTCTCCAGAAAGTAAACCTCATAATAGATTCCTGCCTTTTGGAGACCGAACGCCCCGCCCCCAAACCCAGTCCAACAGTGTCTGAAAAACCAGCTAATGGGAAAACTTGTTACAAACAGGCTGGGGCAACGATATCGATAATCAAGTGGAGCAGGCACAGAGTGCAAGAAGTGGGTGAAGGCAAGTAACCTCAGCTGGCTGAAAGGAAAGCTGCTGAAAAATCACTGTAGGCTTGATGTGGAAAGAGATGTGCCCAGCACGTCACATGGGAGAGATGCTCGAGCGGGGTCCCATTAAATGGCTGCAGATTGGGTTGGTTCCCCACTGCAAGAACAACCGGCTTCAGTTTCACTATGGCCATTTGCAAAGGCCTCTGCATGCAGATGGGCCACAGCAAGCTTGTTACTGATTGATAATACCTAGTCAGTGTACTTCAAGCATGGCCAGTCTTTTTCATCTCACTGAGAGCTATAAAAGAAGCTCAGTCTAGTGGGGGAAAAAACCCAACCCAACCTAAAATGAAAGGCAAACAACCCCAAAACACCAGTCTGAAAGTGGAGAACTATTGGTACCGGTTTTGTAGTTATTTTAGCTGTTACAAGGGAAGTTTCACTTCCTTTCCCCGAGACAATCTTAGTAGCAGTAACCAGGAGGTGTTTTTCTCAGCAAGATAAGTTTGGAGGCGAGTACTCCAGGGATAAGGAAGGTGAAATAACCTGAGCTGAGCACCTCCGGAAAGCTGGCTGGGAAATCACAGCGGGGGCGGTGGGGCTTCAGATGCCGTGCACCCTCGCAATATCTTTGTCAGAGCAGCAAAGAGGCTGTGCCTTCGTGATCTGCGACATTGCACAAACCAGGAGGCAGCTGGCAGAGAGGATCTGTGATTTATGAGAGCTAGACCTGTGCTCACTGAAGCCAGATCCACCCTGGCAGCACAACACGGAGTTGCGAATGTGTTGCTGATCCCAGTCCTGTGCTGCTCATTTTATTGATTTCGAATTCTCCAAGGAGAACAGCTTCTGACACTAAGGCACTCCAGACTCTAGAGCTCTAAGGCACCTCTGTTCACAGAGGTGGCGGGAAAAACACTTGATTAATTCTGAAATGGGGCTTCAAGAATATCTGTTGCCTCTGAAATCTGCCTTTCCTTTTACTCGGTAAATTATCTCCTATTACTCCAGTTTATGCCATATCTGTAAGTAAGGGGCATCAGTGATGATGGCCTTTTGAGTTTGTTTTGGTAGGAACAGATTCAGAGCCAGCAGATGGGGACTCCCAGATGAGAAGGGAAGAGAGAAAGGGGAAAAGGGTGAGCGAAATGGTCCCTTCAGTCCCAGGGGAATCTTGGGACAACTGGGCTGTCACATTTTGTCGAGGGGATGCGTGCTCTACTGGGGAATAACAGTGCCAGGATGGAAAGCATTTTTGGGAAGGAGTGTGTGGACGGGAGGATTTATTACGCAGGAGATAAAAGGATGGGTTGGGGCTTGTAGTTCCTGGCTGTCTCTATGAAATTCACCGTAGGTCTGATGGGAGATTGTTACCAATGGGTCCCAGGTCAGGCAACTCGAAGTGTGCCCCGTACACCTCCAGGATGTAGCCTCTGGTCTCTCCAAACACCTCCACGCTGAAACGCATTCCTTGCTGGAAAACAAAGGAAGATACTAGGATCCTCCCAGGACTTTCCTGACAAACCACGAACAGCTGAATGGAGGAGCTGGCTTGCTCCAACATCGGGCTCTGAGCCACAGGCAAGCTGCAGTCAGCCCTTACCTGGATGACACAGATTTCATTGGGCTCCACTAGCATCTTCCCAAACTCAGTTGTGATGAGCAGTTTCCCTTGCTGGGGCACTGTGGAAACAAAATGCAGGCAGAGGAGCTGAAGCGACGTGGTGAGTGCCTTCCTCTCTGTCCACCAAGAGCACCCGGGTTCCAAGGAAGAGCAATGGGCCCTTTCTGACCCTGCTTCACAGCGGGACCGGGCTTCCTCTCCCATGCAGAGCCTTGCAGCAGAGATGCCTGCACTGGAGGGAGAGCTTCCAGACCAGCCCATGGCCCCATGTCACAGCAGGTGCCTGTGTGAGGTTAAGCCATCCATCACCTCTCGTTCCCTTGACGTAGGGTTTGTGCCACAGACGCTAAGTCCAGATAAATGGGTCTTGATATATTCAGGGCCATACCGGTCCATATCATGATCTTCACGTAAGATGGTGCACGTACCCATGATGCACGTGTGAGGTGTCTGGGAATAGCTAACTCTCCCTGCTTCCTGAGGGCAGAAGTAATGCTATGCTAATGTCTGCATTATTTTCCTGGGCTGTCCTGGCACAGGAGAGCTCACATTTTGACTTGAAAAACTAGCAGATTTACAAAACCTGTCCTAGCACTTTTCACGTTAGTGAGGGAGGTGAGTGAGAACAATTTAGTAGCTATTGTATGGGAGAATTGTTTCTGTTGGTGACTCCAAGGCATTTCTGTGCCTCGGTCAAGAAAGATACAAGCAAATATCAGGCTTCTGATACCGCTCAGAATATTTTTCGGCATGTGCACACTTTATGGGCCAACCTCAACACTCATCGTGGCAGCCTGGTTGCCTGAGGCTGGCAGAGCGTGGGAGCTAAGCTGCCATGCCAAATACTCTTGGACTGAAGCAATGAAGGCATCTAGCTGTAAACAGTTCAGAAATCCTGAGGCTTATGTTTTCCTCCGCCTGTGGTGTGCCTAATACCAATCTGGGGAGCGCTGGGAAATGATCCCTGAGCACCACGCCAAGGAAGTTGGGTCACTGCTCAAAACCAAAGTTGAGGTCTGGAACAGACGTGCACTCTGAGCTGTGCAGGAATGGTGCAACCTGCCCAACAGCCCAGCTGGTGCCAGACCACCAAATCTGGATGGCATGACGGTGAAGCCAACGCTCCCCTCCAGATCTTGGCTGTAGGGCCCATGCTCTGGAGGAACAAGAGGCAGGCAGGTGGCAACCCAGGTAGACCCTCACGGGGGAAAGGAAAAGACGAAGCATTAACTCACCAATTAGGAAGTCGCCATCCGAATTATAAAGGCATCTAAAGAAAAAGGAGAACAGGAAGGTCAAGGTGCTGTAAGCCCCAGGCACACACTGTGACCACAGCTGGGGAGTTTTGAGCTGGGAGAGTGACGTGGCAGAGGGATCCTCTTCGGCACCAGAAATGCTATTTGCAGGTAAGTGAATGCAATATACGGGCCGGTGCAGAGGAGGCGGGGAGGTTTAACGTGCATGGCCTGGAAGCAGTATCTCCTCCAACCTCTGCCAGGTCCCTGCCTTTGTGGCCATGGGTGCATCAGGCGTTGTAAACTGGGGAGCAGGGCTGACTTCCCCCATGAGCTGCTGTAGAGGGTAGCGATGCCCATCAGAGGCTGCATGCATGTTGACCTCAAAGGAGCAGCTCCGGTCCCTGGGATGAGAGCACCTGGATCCAACAAATCCCCTCTTGCTGCATCCCCATGCCCATCTCCCTCCTTCTCTTGGTGGATCCCCACCCACTCCCCCAGTGCTCAGCCATGGAGCACAACCTGCTTCGCAAACACCTGCCATGGACACCATGAACACCTTTGCCTGTGCACACAGGAGCACAGGGGCATAAAGGCAACGCCGCTGGGAGCAGCTGGACTCAAGCACAGCAGCAACAGCCATGCACACACAGGCAGCCAGCCCGGGGCGGCCCGAGCCTCCAGCGTAGCAGTCACTGACCTGTCGAGCATGGAGGTGTTGCAGACAAAAATATGGACGGCGATGCCATTGCGTCCTCTGGGCTCACCGGCGCCGCACAAGGTGTGCAGTCCCTACGGGCAAACCCAAAGCACCGGGAGTGAGCAGCAGGCAGTGGGCCAGGGGCCAGCCCCCTTCCTCCCCTCATCCCACCCCCTTATTGGGGCTCACCCCCCTCCCCGCTTCCCGTACCACTACCAGCCTGCCCACGTACGGCCTTTGGCCAAACACATTGGCTTTACTTTAATATCTCAAGGGTTTCGTAGCAATCCATGTAAGCGGGTGTTTTCCAGCCCAGGAGCTGGGGATTGGGGCTTTTTTGAAGAGTTCCTTGAAACGCAATGAAGAAAAGCAAGTCTACTGTCAGGTAGTTGAAATCTGGGAGCCTCTCCCCTCCCACGGATGCTCTGCAAGCACAGAGGTGTCAAAACCACAGCTGTTAGCCCAATGCTGAGCACCCTGTGTGCCCTGCTACCCACTGAGGGGGAGCAGAGATGGAGGATGCCTGGATGCCCTGGTCCCCCAACTTACGCTCACAAAGTCCAGCTTTTTCTGAGGGGCTTTCGGGATCTCGAAAGGTTTCCATCGCAGCTAGATTGCAGCAAACAAAAAGCAAGAAAGTGGTGCCAGTGGTTATGATGCAAACGGTGGCAATTCAAAAGAAAGCAGACCCCTGTCCCACCCCTGCTTCCCTGCTCTCTGCTAGCTTTCTGAGGTAGCTTTCCCTTTCCTTTTTGCCTTGCTTAATTTGGTTTACAGGTTTCTTTTGATTTATGGAGCTTTTTTCCCTTTTTAATCACGATTTTGTAAAATAATTGGCAGGCCTGTGTAGTGCCAAGGTCAAAAAAAAAATCCTATTTAAAAGCTGTCTCTTCCTCTATTACTAACAACACTGTTGAGAGCAAAGAAATTCAGATGAGCTGGCTTTCCACAGCCCAGTTGTCATGGTCGTGTGTTCCACTCCACGCTGGATGATTCACTCCCTCCATGACCCGAACATAACACTCCCTGTTCGCTCCACCTCATTTTCCCCACATCCGAAGCAGAAATATCTCTACCTGCGTGAGTGGGAGCTGCGAGCAGCACTAATTACTTCTTGCAAAGCCTGTCGAGATCCTCAGGCAGAAGGTGCCAGAGGAATCCAAAGTATTTATTACTGCTAATATCATATTAAGTGTCTCTGCAGCTCTTGGGGACAAGATGCTGCGGCTGAGACCTCCTCACTGGGGGGGTTCAGTGCAGACCAACCCAAACACCCCAAATTAGGAGGATGTGGACGTGGCCAGCTGCCAAATATATCCCTTGCATCGATACGCTTGACCCCAGATGAAAGTGCCTGTGACTCTGGGCATCCACAAGAACATTTTCTTCCTTTTAGCTACATGACCTGGCAGTTCTTGACATGTTTTCAGGCTGGTGCCCTGAGAAAACAAAGCTTATGGGACTCTGTGCCTGTGCCTGCCACTACCCACAAATTCTGTACTATGTGAAATTTCAGCTAAATTTGAAAGGGATACAAAGATATTAAGTTCCCCCAAGCCTCATGGAAGTTTTCCAAACCCAAATCAAAATGTGGGTGCCTGGGTGACTTGCCAGGCTCTCCTGGAGAGCCGGCCTCGGGAGGAAACAGGCAACTGCGCCCAGGGAGTGAATCTGCAAGTAAAGCTGAGCAAAGCAGGGGCTCATCGCTAATTAACCAGCTGCACCCCAGGCCTGGCCCCGCAGCTTGGCCCTCTCCGCTCTGCTCTCTGAAGCCACCTGCTTCCCAAGGGTGTCCCACAGCCACAGCCTCGCAGTGGCCCTCGGTTGCCTGCGTTGGATCCATCCCTTGCCCCTTCCTCCCCCATCCCGTTTGCTGCCAGGCAGAGGCACGTTTTTCTCCCAGGAGACCTGGGCGGCTCTGTGCTGGTGCCTGCTCAGGGTCACACTGCGGGGGTGCCAGGCACAGGGAAAGAGGCTGCTGGAGAAGCTGTGTATTCTGGATGGAGACACCAAATGCACCCGCCAGCAGATCAGATGTGACCCTTGCGAGGTGTCGACGCCTCACAGATAAGCCAGTAAGTTAGTGCTGAACCTCAGGTTTTGCTTTCAGACTTCTTTAAAGCATGTTTTCCTTTGGTGTCCAAGACAGCCTTCCAGACATGAACAAGGGCCAACACAAAGCATGGTCAGAAGGTGCTCCAGAGCCTGCTGCTACCCCCAGCAGTGGGACCTTCCCTGGCTCCTGTTCATTTCATGGCAGCTGTGAAGGCCAGCGGTGGCATCTCAACATCAACTGTTCCTCTCATGATTGTTTTAAGCCTTCAGGGTTGGGAACTGGGACCCAGTTGACGGAAACCATTGGGAAATACTGACAGAAAGGACATGCAGAGGGACAAAGAGAGAAGACCCTGAAGACTGGGGGGAAAGAGAGAGAGGGAGGGAGAACAGGCAAAAGAAGAGAAATAAATGTCAGGTATAAAGATGGTCTAAAGGGAAGCAAATTTTCTCACTGAGGAGTATGGAAGATGACAGTAAGTCTACAGATGAAGTAGTAAGTATAGCACAGTTCCTGCACAACAGTTTCATTTTCACTTTGGTCCCTGTGGACACCTCCACAGTTGTCGTTCCCGTGGGATGGGGAGAGCAGGAAATTGGTTTGTCATCCAGCCCATTGGTCGCAACTGTCAAAGGTGTCTGGCCCCTCTCCTCCAAAACGCTTGCAAACTGCAAAGCCACTACCCGGCTCTGTGCACCGTTCACCCAGTGCGTCTCTGCTGCATTTGGGTTTCACCGATGCATGAAGAGAAGAACAAGCGCCCTAAGCCGGAAGAGAAGTCCAACGCAGCCAGCAGCAGCCAGCACCAGGTGCTTAAAATGGGGAAGCCTTCAGTGTTGTTTCCCTGCCGTATAATCCGTGAGCCTCCTGAGATACAGCAAATCTGTGCTTACTGTTACTTCATAGGTTTTCTCTGTCCAAGGTTTGTCCAATCACTTTTTGAACCAACCTGGATCCTCTAGCAAGAAGTTTCACAGTTTATGCTTTTTTTTTTTAATGTGACATTTGTTATTGGTATTCATTTTCCCCCTGCCTCTCAGTCATAGCTTCCCTTGGTCATCTCTGTTCCAGTCTGGAGAGCTTTCTTCTATTTCAGCATTTCTTGCATGGATGCCACCCCATATTTTTTCATCACCTTTGTCCCCTTTTCTGTTTTGTCCCCTGGGCCTTTTATAATTCTGCCTTTGTCTTTGGGCAACATTAAAGGATATTTTTTCCCATTGACTTCAATGATCTTTGCATAAGGTACCTCCATATGGCCATGACAATCGGGAAAGCTCCTTAAGGGAGCTGGGCAAAACACAAAGCACTACAGGGAAGTGTCGGTCTTGTCCAACAAACTGAGCCTGGTCTCTGGCTCTGCTTCAGAGAGGATGAGAAGGAAAGCAGGAAGGCGGCTCCCACTTACTGCTAGGAAATAACCCCTCTGGGTTTGATGATTGCCATTGAAAGCGGTGAGAGAGAGAGCAGGCAGGAGCTTCATTGCTGTTCCCTTAGGTAAAAGACGTACGGCACGTAAATGACTTGAGATGCTTGAGGGCTGGGCATCTTGGAATTACTGTAATCATAAATAACCGTAACGGTAGATGTGGGCTGCAAAAGGGCATCAGGGATGGATGAGGTGGTAACAGAAGTCATTGGAACTTCATTTAGGAAGGAGCACCAAAGGGAACTAAATACGAGCCTGTCACCGCTCCTTGGTCAGTGGCTGGAAAACATACTCCAGCAGAACTGGGAAAGTATTGAGACAAATGGCAAGGCTGCTGGGAGGCTGGAAATTAGCTAATGATGGTGCATCAAAGGGCAAAACCTGAGAGGAGTAAAAACTGATAACCATGAGATGATGTTGAGAAGAGAATGGCAGGAGAGAGAGTCAGATTAGCAAAGCCAAATGTTCTGGGGCTGGCAGGGAAGAAATCATGATTAAAGATGATGGCAAGGCCGTAACAGAGGAAGACAAATGCCGTGTCTACGCGTGACCGTCCAGAATGAAGCTTGATTTCCCATGAGGGCTGCAGAGAAATGGGCTGGCAGCCAGCAGCCTCTCCGAAAGTGCAGGGAAGGAGGGGATGGATGGCAGAGACACGCTGCTGCTCTGCCTGCCGGAGTGGGGCATGATGAGCCTTTGATGGGGGAAACTGAAGAGGAAGAGAGAGCAGCCTGAGAGGTGGCCAACAGGAACCCCCAAGGGAGATGCTAGATAGCAGAGACCAAACACTGTGACACTGCGGCCATGCTGGGAAACAGCACAAGCATCCATCGAGGTGGAAAGCAACAAGCATCGCATCGAGGGCTGTCCTTCCTTGGATGACCCATAGGTGAGGAGCAACAGGTGGCAGTCAGGACCCGGCTCCTGTGTTGGCCAGACCCCCAGATCCCCATGGCTCTCCCCAGACCTCTTGCAGCTCTGTGCCTTTGCACCCCTGGTGAGCTTAATATTTGACTGCCCTCCTGGCAGCGCCAGGGACCTTTCCAGCATGGTTACCTGGTTGGGGTCAGGCTCAGCTTCATCCCAGTTGTGTGTCAAGTGGCCCTCCTTGAGAGGTTTGAAGGGTTTGTGGCAAACTGAAGGTAGGATCCGATACAGCCAGCTACAGAGAAGGAAAAGACCTGAATTAGCCTGGGGAAGAGGTTAAACCCTCTGGGTGGCTGCTGGCTGATTGAGCTCCTAAAGGCACAAATAACATTTACATTGGTGGCAACTGGTCCAAAAGGTGTATTAAATATCAAACACCAGCTCACAGACAGCGACTTCCAGAGAGGTGGCTTTTTATTATAGGCTCTAAATACAAATATATGCTGTTATATGTGGGTAAATGTCTATATGTGTGTTTACATATAATTACATACGTTTACATTCATACACATGCACATATATATGTATATAAAAAATAAAGATACAGCTTTATCTGTGGCTGAAATACAGCAACCTCTAAGGTGGGAAAAAAGCCTATTTAAACACAGCTACAAAGGAGCTCAGACAAGACAGGGACAAGCACACTAGCTAACTGAAAGTACAGAGGAGCTTTCAGGAGAGAGAAGGTCACAGCCAGTATCTGAATTTGGATGGATTACTGAAAGTAGCATCCTATGCCTGGCTGGCCATGCCCATAGGACCACCAGCGAGCCCATGGAGCAAAGACCAGGGTCTTACGTGGGATGATGCTTCCTACTGCTGTAGGAGGTCCCCTGTGCCTCCATCACTGCCTGGGACCGTCACTCGCCTTCCTTGCTGCCTGCTGTGTCCATGGCTGCAGACCCTGCAGCCCCCGCCGCTCTGGTGGCCGTGGCCAGCATCCGCATGCCATGCACAGGCGCAGCCAAGCCCAAAGCTGGGCTTTTAATCAGGTGGGAGAGCAAAGGTAATCCGGAAAGCCTGAGCTAGGCAGGGCTGCCAATGCCTTTGATGTGTTAACAGTGGTGGTTGCAGTTTGGGTGGGTGGGAGAGGGGAGGAGGGAGCTCTCCCTTGAGAGCTGGAAAATTTCCATCAAGGACATCTTCGTGCGGCAAACAATGATTCATCCCTTTCCCACGCACACCACGAGCTGGCACCAGCCTGGAGAGCAGAGCTCTGCTACGCAGCTCAGATGATGCATTTGCCTTTCATTTGAACGAACAACAGAAGGGACAGAAAAGCCGCCGTGGGAGAAGCAAAATGAGAAACCCATCTTCTGCAATCTGCTCATGGCTGGAGCATGAGGACCGGGACAGAGCTCTGGGACATTTGCTGCTGGCTGGAACAAGCTGTCCCCAGCACTGCTGGGAACGCGGGGTAGTAAGCAGCATGCTGGGTGCTTGGCGCTGGTCTGAGCCCCTGGCCAGCCCCAAAAAGAGTACAGCCTGAGGCTCACTGGTCCCGGCCGGTGTGCAGGAGCATCCCTTAGCAGGAGGGAAGAGTCCTGCTCAGAGGCTTGGTTTTGACACTGTCCATAGGTGCTTACCACTGCCAGTCGCAGCGGTGACGTTTTCACAGTAGCATCAGGGCTGAGACCCTGAGGTTTTTTCACACAGCACACAGTCCCCTCAAGACCGTCTGGTGCCTGTGAACGTCCCCTCCCCTTCCTCTCCTCGCTCAGAAATCTGTTTTCTTCCCCATCCCAACACCCTCTTTCTCAGCATTTTCACAACCCACTCGCCCCACCTGACCATCCTCTCCCTCTCCTGTGGTTTTCTGCCCTTGCCCCTCTCCTGGCACACGGTGGAGGTTTTCGGATGCATGCTTTGCCGCCTCCACCCACCCACCTGGGCTCACAGAAAGCACTGGTGGCACAGAGGCAGCCTCTCCATCGCTGCTCGCCGCTCGCCCCAAGTGCCCCACATCACCCGCCCACTGCCGGGGGTCACGATACCTTCGCTTATTCGTGGGCCGGGGACAGGTGAAGGCAGAGCCGGAGAGCTGTTCAGCGTACAGGCCATACGGGCAGACTTGCGGGTTATTCTGAATGGGAGGAGAAGGAAAAATAAGCAGTGAGAGGCAGCGGCATGGGATTTAGCTCTGGAGCTCCTGCACAGGACCATGGCAGGCGCCCGGTGCCCCATTGCCATGGGCTGGACTGTGCTCCTGAGTCTGTGCATCAGCCCCAGGAGTCGCATCTTCTTGCTCCCATGAGGCTGGATGCCCTGTGGGTATCAGCCAGACCCCAAAACACAGTCCCACATGCCAGAGGCTACAGAAGTGCCCTAAGGAGTCGGCACAGCCATTGGGGCAGCACGCCCGCTGCTAGAGCAAGCTGTACAGGGCAGTGCTTGGTAGGGTCGGCAACAGGAATGTCAGGGAAAAGGGGATTATGCCCAACGCTTAACAAACTGCAAAGCAGACCATTATTATGCACAAATTTTTTTGAGACCAAGTGTTCAGATGGGTTGCCCCACAGCATCATGTCTGTCTGGCTTTCCAGAGGGCCGATAAAGACTCGCAGCAGCTGCACCTTTGCTTCTTCCCTCCTATGCACTAAATGCCCCCTTCTTCCCCTGCTCTCTCACCCATTTCGGTGGCATGCTGCTTCCTCCTGCCAGTGCTGTTTGCTGCCCAAGAGTGGGAGTGACCTGAGTGGGAACCTTTGCTTTTCCGCAGGGCTTCTGCACAGCGACTGTCCTCCTTTGGAGTACAAAGGGGGCACTTCCCCCTTTGCAGAGCCGTGGGTATGACTGGCACAGGTTTAGCGGCCCTTGTGAGTTCATAGCTGAAGGACAGAGTCCTCCCTTTCAGAGAACAGAAACTAACCATTTTGATCTAAGTAGGCCAGCATCTATTTGAGATCAGCAAGAAGCAAAGGCATCCAAGAACTGCAGGAAATACCCCGGTGGGACAGTCATACACCATTTGCTATCCCATCTCCCTCCTGCAAGGTCTAGTTTAGCATCCTGTCATCCTGCTGCGGCTGAGTGCACCAGCCATCCATACGGTATCAAATGCTGCCCTGACAGGTGGGCGGAAGGAAGAGGTAAAGCTCTCACAAGACATGTAGCTTCCAGCCCTCAAACTCCATCTTGTCAGTATGGGTATGCAGTGAAGCAGGGGGATCAATAGCCCTTGTCATTTTTATCTTAGCCAGCACTACTGCAGATGCCAGTCTTACAAATACTGCAGAGGAGAAAGGATCCACCCCTGGGACTGGCGATTTTTTTGTCCAACTCATTTTCAGATTTTTCTGTTAACTCTTTTGACACCGAGTCCAAACTCTGTCCAGATGAGGGTACCTCTACCAGAAGCCGGAGGGGTCTCCTTGCCTGGAAAGTGGTGCTGCTCTGTGCAACCACAAGGAGCACATCCACCACAGCCCACTGCCTGTTCAGGCCAGCAGTCACCGCTACTGATCTCCCAGTTTTAAGGTGCCTCTTTCTTACACCTTTTCTCCACCCATCTGCTATAGCCAGTCTCAGAAACAAGACACTGCACCAGCTGAGCCATCGGTCTGATCCAGCACAGTGGTTTTTCTTTCTTGTGGGCACACCTTAGGCTGCAATGCAGACCTAGGGGACATATATACGTATTTAATGTGTTCTAGTGTTGTGTGTTACTATCCACACAGGCACACAGCACGTAAAACATCAGAACTGGAGGAGATCCAGAAAACTCGTGAAGGGTGAAGTTTCCTGTTCGAGCTTAATTCTGCTGGCCTCTTTGCACAGAGGATGAAGAGGAGCTGACTTGCACCAAGGGATGGCATTGACTGAGCATCAAATGCTGCCACCCAAATCCAAGGGATTACGGGGGATCCAAGGGAGGGCACAGTCAACCTCAAAATGTGTGCTGGTGTAAAGGAGACCAGCATAAAGGAGATGAGAGAGCTTTAATTCTTCAGGGTTTCGTTCTTGCCTCTGCAGACCAAGTGGCTATCATCAATGGGTCGTGATTCCTTTCTTTAAAACAGAAAGACCCAACATAATTTATCTTAATCTAACATGCTCAGAGATTACTTATTTTTAAGAATGAATCTGTCAGTTTATTACTACAGGTGTTCATGTCCCCTCCCTACAAAGAAGCTGCTCTCCTGCCAAAGGCTTATAAGCCAGCTTCATTGAACCCAATTCCTACAGAAATCCCAAAAGCCGCCTCTCCTGCGAGAGCACGTCTCTCTGCCAAACTTCAGACTTCTGCTCTGTTTTTTTCCAGAGCCAATGGCTTCCTTCTCAGTGTGGCTGGGCCACTTCTATTGCAAAATCCTTTTGGAAAAAATGGTGTTGAGCGGAGGTAATTTAGGCAAATCTTAACCCCTCAGGTGAAGCTTGGAAACTCACGAGTAACTTAAAAATAGAAAGTATGAATGGAAATCTTTAATTCTGATTTTTGCCACCACCTTATTATTCCAGTCCTGCATAAAGAAGGCTCCTGGAGACTTTTGTGGTGGCAAAGAGAAAGGAAACACTTTAAGAGGAAAAGAAGCCCAGGGAACAGATATTCACTCTATTCCATGTCATTTTAATAAGGCTCTTTAAAAAACTCAGTACCTGTCCCTCCGGTAAAGCTCCTGGACAGCGTGGATCCTCAGAAACATGTTCATTTCCAAATCCTGACATGTACTGTAAAATAAACCACACAACTCATCAGTGTTTTGAAAACACAAGCAAAACCTCTCCAGACAACCCATCCATCCCTTCCCATGCTTTTTTTTTCAGGATCTTTGTATGCATTAAGACTTTCTGAAGTGATCTACTTGCGTATTGCCACAGACCATTTTCACAGCTCCTGGGTTCGCTTCATTAGCTAACTGCGTGGTGGACTGGGAAGCACAAACAGGATTTGCTCTTCTGCTAAATCTACAGTCAAACTCAACAACAACAGGGTGATGTACAGGAAGAAGAACTGTGCACCAGCATTATGGAGGTGTGCTAGCACCATCCAAGTTAAATCTGACTTTGCTTGAATCGCGGATGTTCCAAAATCTGCAGACTGCCTTGCAAATTTGTGCACTGAGTCATGGCCCTTGGATGCTCAGGGACTGAAATTGGGAGTTGTTTGTTTGTAAGGTTCTTAGAATACATCCCCGTGACCATCAAGAAAAAGGTCAGGATGTAGCTGGGATGAGGGAGGAAAGGAAACTCGTCTGGGACTTAAACTATGTCACTGATTTGCCCTAAATGAGTATCGCTCAGTCGGGCTTGAACTGTCCGCCATGGTAGTAAGCAAGAATTAATCCATTACCAGGTGATAATCTGGTTTTCTAGGGCAATGTATACCTGAGAGACCCATGGATGGAAGAGACCTTCTCCCATGCCTGCTCTGCCTACAGCTGCTGTGGTCCGAGGTAGAGAGTGGCTAAAAGCCGCAGGACCCCGGAAGATGCGGCTCCTAGCTTTGTGGCACAGAGAAAAGCCCCACAGTAAACCTGAGACACACAAGGGAAGCAGCTATAACAGAGACCTTAGCTTTGCACTGACAGAAATGTAAATACAGCCCCTTCAGATGCTACAGAAAGGCATGAAGCAACTCTGTTGAACTCTGCGTGAACGCAGAGGTGTTTTGGCAGCGATCAATGGTTCAGCTCCGTGGCCTGGGGAGAGAGTTAAATATTAATGCTCCCCTCTATCAACTGCAAGAGTAGCTGGGCTACTCGTTCTGCCTTCACACAGTGGCGCTGGGATGGCAAAGCCCAGGAGTCCCAACACTTGGCTGACACACGCACGCTTGCTGCGACGGGGTGGCTGCGGCACTGCGATGCTGCTGTGCCCCAGCAGCTGCCTGGGGGCTCCAGTGCTGCAAAACCCCGGCAAGCGGCAGGCACCCTCCCTCGGTGCAGCACGACACCCCGGGAGGCAGAGGTCTGGCACGAAGGTGGGGTGACAAATCCCCTATACCTGGTTTATTAGGTATTATTATAGTGCCTGGATTACTTCCCCCAGGGGTTCTCAGCCTTGTGCAATTTGTAGCCCCCCTAGAAATTTCCCAAGTGTAGCAGACCCTCAGAGAGCAAACCTGAAACCTCCTGAGAAACCACGTGCTTTC
Organism: Balaeniceps rex; assembly: GCA_013401315.1. Lineage (NCBI taxonomy): Eukaryota > Metazoa > Chordata > Aves > Pelecaniformes > Balaenicipitidae > Balaeniceps > Balaeniceps rex. The sequence goes on from VYZW01049492.1 coordinate 227,628, forward strand.
CTCAGGCACCTTTCAGCGACCTGTAAGAAAAGTCCATTCCCAGGGGGAGCCAGGCTGGCTGGAAGCCCTGCTGAGCCTGAACCTGAAAACATCTCGGTTTCCATCAGTTCAGGGAGGATATTTCTCTCCTTCTTACCAAGAACGTACATCGCTAGGACTCTGCTCTCCACTGGGTTCTGCGAGAAGCATATTGATATGCAAAGCAGCAGGTCACCTAAGCCGCCTTGGCAAATGTATTGTACTGAAGCATTTCTTTCTTTTTTTTTTCTTTCTTTTTTTTTTTCTTCTTTTTTTTTTCCCTCCTCTCTTGTAAACGGAAATGCAGCAATATCTGATGGGACTGCAGCACTTCCAGAATTAACTGAAACCTCCGCACTGCATCCTTCTCTACCAGCAAAGTAAAGGTGGTGGGAGCATTTGCCTACGGGGCAGCCTTGGTGAAAAGGGGAGGACGGGGGGAAGAGGAGGAGGAGGGGGGCATGCTGATTTTCTGGAGGCATAGCCAGCAAGGCCCATCAGGCTCTGCCATTAGCACAGCAAGGAGAGGGTTAATGCAACGTGCAGGCTGCTTTGCGGAGCATCACCTGCAAAATGCTCGACTTAAAGTTGGTGGAGAGCTGGGAGGGGACAGTCGGTGGCTCTTTGGTGGGTTTGCATATCTGGTAACCAGCATGTTCTCCCCGGCGGCCCACTGCCATGCTGCTGGGGCCAGGGGGGAAGGAGGCACAGAGATTTTGCTGTGAGAAATCCATTCCCCATCCTTCAGGCTAAAAAGCTGGTGAGCTGCACAGCTGGCCTGCCCATCCACATCCCAAAAAGCCCCTTTGCTTCTGCTTGCTGGGCCAGGGGAAGGAAAGAAAACCAACTCAGCAGCAAGCATCTCGTGCCAGCAGCTGCTCCGTGCTCACGCTGGTGCTGCACAGCACCCCTCCCGGCCCCGCGCGGGCGGCTGGCTCCCGAGTGCAGCGATGCAGGCAGCTTCCCACTGGGCTGGATGGAGAGCCGCAGCCTTGCTCAGCTGCACACCACGGCGGGCTGCAGAGCCGCTGGTCATCGCCCAGCGATGCAGGAGGCTGGGCGGTCAGTGGCAGGGGAGCTGAGTCAGGGAAGAGGTGGTGTTTGGGAGAGGGTGGCATCGCCCCACCACCCTGAGAGTGGGGGCAGAAGCTGCTGCATCATTGTTTGGTCAAATCAATTCTTCCTTGCCAAGAAAAAAAAAAAAAAATTAATCCTCAGGTAACTGCATCGAGGGCTGAAAAAAAGACATTGACAGGACTGCAGCTGCGGGAGGGGAGATATCGTCCTGCTGGTGATTTATCACCCTGAGTGTGGCTCCAAGGCTTTGCTTGGATGTTCAGTGTGGCTTTTCTCATTCACTCATTTTATTTTATCCTTCCCTATGGCAGACCTCAGAGATGCTTCTCTCCTCTCCGTGCCCTTAGGGGTCAGTGTCAAACACTACTTGGGCTGCAAAAAAATAGCTGCACCACACCAGCTCCCCGTGTGCATCAGAGGCGTGCTCCAGGGCTCTGGAGCACCGCCTGGAGACCCTGCCAACGCAAGTCCTTCGGGAGAGTGGCGCAAGGGCCAGGCACACCAAAGCCCTTCTCCTTGCCGACCCTCTGAGCCCACCTCCCACCTCTCAGTTTGCGCTGCACAGGGTGGCCCCAAGCCAGGGGAAATGCCCCCTTTCTGCCCGCCCGGCACCTGCGCCAGAGCATCCTTCCTGAGCGGAAAAATTCTGGAAAGATGGAAACCAACCCTTCTCCATGAAAAGGCACCATGTTTTTAGTCCAAAGTCACCCCCCTCTGGGTCTCTGCCTGGCCTCCGCAGTCCCTAGCCATGCTCTAGGTATCTCCAGGTTGGGTAGGTTGATGGGCACTATTCTGGCAATTGGGCAGGTGGTTTCTCTGTAAACCAAAAAGTTCTCTGTGGTCCTTTGTTTTCACTTCTGCTATTAATTACTGTTGCTGGTATTTTGTTCAAGATCCTGTAGCTTTTTATGCAAATGGGATCTTAGGAATTCATCTGACTCCGCTTCGGTTTTTGTTTTGTCGTTTTTCAATAAAATGGGAGAGATAAAAGCCCAGTACAGCATAAAAAATTCAGCAAAGCTCATTGATTGGAATAACCGGGATGCAAAGCAGAGTGCTCGCAATGGGTGTCGTGCTCTGACCTATAAACCGTAACCTTTTGTTCACTGGATTAGACAGCAGGCATGGGAAAAACCCATTTGAAGTCTGAACACATAGACTGCAAAATAATTAAGGCCCTTCTTCAAATGCTGCATAATACATTTCTTTATCAGCTCCTGCTGCAGGACACAGGAAGACAACATCCATCTCTAGACAAAAGGCACGGCTCTTTGGATCAGCTCAGACCAGTCAACACCGGAGCGTCTAACACAAACGCGCAGAAACAGGGACATGAGCATTTGGGGCAACGAGCAGGGCAGGTCTTTCACCCTCTGTGTGGGGCTCCACAGCCTCCTTGCGGGGTAAAACCAAAACACCCGAACCAGAGCTCTGCGCTGGTGCTGCCCCAGTGCCGCAGGGCCAGCATGCCTGGCAGGAGCTACCATCTCCCCGACGTCTCACCAACCCTCTGCTCCAAAAGTGCTGGGGATGGTCCAAGGCCAGACCCTTCCTGTAAGGACCTGCCCAACTCCAAGGTGGGTCAGGGCACTCAGTGGAGCAGGGAAGAGAAGGACGGATGCCGGGAGGAGCAGAGAGGAAGGGTGAAGCAATGCTTTTGGAAGAAAGATGCAAAGAGAAGATGAGCTGGGGAGAGGTGATGATGGATATGACGTCGCGGAGAGGAGGTGCTGGCAGAGCAGTCCATTCCCATGGCCAGCTCTGGGCAGACCGGTGCTCAACCTGCAGCCACAGTCACACCGGCCAACAAGGTGTTAGGGTCTGCTAGGAACAGGTTGGAGATGGAGACAGAAGATGCTGTCAGGCCACTCGTCTGGAGCGGTGTGGGGGCTAGGCTGCCCTGCTGCTGAAAGAGGATGGTGAAAGCTGGCGGGGGGCGGGGGTCAGGGACAAGCAAGGAAGAAGCATGGTGAAATATTACTGTATGAGGAGACAGGACTCTTCAGAGGTGAATAAGATGACTTGCAGGACCACTATATAAAATAATGAACATCGCAGAAGGTGGTGAAGGAACACACACATACATCTCAGGCATACCCAGAGCTAGGAAAAGGCTTAGGAACAATGACAGCCCCGACGTCTGGGGAGAAACACGATGGCCCTGCACAAGTTCTCGACACCCACAGCAGTCCTGGGGTGAGGCCTTGCCTCCTGCCTGCTGCAGGGTTACTCACACCCCGATGGCCCCAGGGCAGCTGCCCCTGCCGTGCTGCCACAGCGAGGTGCCGATGAGGTTTGGGGTCGTGATCCTCACATTCCTACGCATGAACCATAAACCCACCACATCCCATCCTTCTCCCCAAACTCCCCTCTGCTCTGGCAAATGGCAGCAGGGAAAGCTCCCGCTGGCTGCCCTGCTGGGGCCCGGAGAGGAGGGCATGGCCGGAGCCCCAGTGTGTCGGCATGCTCTGTGCAGGGGACTGAGAAACTGCCCCAGGACGGAGCTGCTGCTCTCCTGGGAGGAAGATGGCAGCCAGGGTTGCAACATCTGGGCAGATGTGACCGGCCGGATTTCATAGGCTGAGGGGGTAACACCCCCCTGGCAGCAAGGGCAGGAGGAGGGGTGCGCGCGGCGGGCGGGGGAAGGACAAATCCTGCGATGAAGAGGTCCTGTGCTGGGACAGCCTGACCAAGAATGATTTCCAAAGGAGGAGAAGAGGGAGAGGAAAGCCTATTTATAGATGAAACGCAGAGAAATCCTTTATCCCAAAAGCGCTTTAAAAACACACCTTGAAACACACGAGAGGGGCACATGAAAATGAAACAGACGCCAAAAAACGGTGTCAGCAGAGAAGGGGTGTCCACAGCCAGCGCTTGTGGGTCACAGGCACCCGACCCCTTACCTGCAAGTCCGTCATCCTCCTCCTGGTCCTCCTCCTCTTGGAGCAGACACAAACCCCAAGCAGGTACCTGGCCGAAGCAGCCTGCCCAGCAAAGCCAGCTAGCTGCTCGACCGAGCCAGGCTGGTGGCAGGTTGACAGTGCTGGAAGTGAGAAAGTCCAAGGGAGTTTTCAACCTGTTTGCTCAGCCCAGTCTGTGTTTAACCAAACGCCAGCCCTTCTCCACAGAACCAACCCCAGGATCGATTTGAAGATAATAAACAGGGGGTGAGGGGGACTGGGTTCCCTCACCGCTCCTTTTCCTCCTCAGATGTTAGAAAAGGGGTCGTAGTTCCCACACATGGGGGGGGGGAAAAGAACAAGGTGTTTAAGAACAACAAAAAGCCTTTTTTGCAACTGTTTTATAAGCTTCTTTCATAAATTACCTCTAGCAATTTCATATACAACCCTCTAAATGTGTAACAAATATTTGTTCATTATGCTTCTGAGCTGTGTTACAATGGGGATAGAAAGGATCACATCCCCGTCCTGGTGAAGGTACTGATATTTGTGAAACACCGTGTGGCAACATTACACAGCAGTTTGGGGCCAAAAGTAGGGGAGGATTTGTATTCCTGTGATTAGAGCTAGGTGAGGGGAACTTATAAACTCTGAAATATTAATATTTTTCAAGAAAGCTGTTGCTGAGGAAGGAGCAGCAGCAAGCATTTCGCTACAGAATACTAATGAAAGTAGCTCTGCATTTCCAGAAGTTGCAGGAAAAAGAATCAATTGATTTTATTTGATTTTTTTTTACTTTGAATTCTCATCTCTCCTCAAAAAACAAACAAACAAACAAAAAAAAAAAACCAAAAAAAAACGCAGGTTTTTTTTTTCCCCTTTCCATGACCTGTTCTGCTATAAGTCCTGCCAGGAGGAAATCTCTAGGAGGCACACACTGAAATTCGAAGGTGACCCTGGAGTTAACGTCTCCTCCTCTCCTAGAGCATCCTGGAAGCCTTCCCTCCCCAAAGCAGTTACCAGTTCGTGTGGCCCCCACAGCAGCCAGCCAGAGCTTGGGCCGCAGGAGGGACAGGTCTTAATTGTTTTGTCTTCTCTAAAACTGGCACCTTCTTATACCACCCTGAGTAATACATCAGAGCCACCAAGAGCTGCCACTTTTTAAGGTCTGGCAAACGAGGCTGGCTGCTACAAGGGAGACGATGGGGTGTATGAAGAGACAGTGGTTATTGGTGAGGGATAGGGAGAGCTAGTTTTCTTTGACTGTTCCCCCTGGTCTTAGGATCACAGGGTCATAAGGTAATTCAGGTCAGAAAGGACTTCAGAAGGTCACTAGTCCAACCTTCAGCTCCAAGCTGGGTCAGCTCTGAGATCAGACCAGGCTGCTCAGGACTTTATGCAGTCTTGTCTTGAAGACTTCCAAGGATGGAGACTGCACAGCCTCACTGGGCATCTTGTTCCACTGCTTCCTTGCCCTTATGGTCAAAAAACTTTTCTTTATATGCAGCTTGAACTTCCCTTGTTTCGACTGATGTCAGTTGTCTCTCATCCTCCCACCATGCATGGCCAGGAAGAGCCAGGCTCCATCTTCTTGGTAACCTTTCCACAGGTTTTGGAAGCTGCTGTCTGGTTCCCCCAAAGCCGTCTCTTCTCCAAGCTGAACAAGCCCAGTCCCTCGCGAGATGTGGGCTCCAGCCCCCAACCAGCATAGTTGGCCACTGCTGAACCTGCTGCAGTTGATCAGTCTTTCCTGTGTTGGGAGCCCCAGAACAGGACGTAGGATCCTTCCTCTACAATACTTGTCTCCCTAGAGCAGGAGCACCACAGCCCTGGCAGGCCACAGCACCTCACCTGCTTCTTCTTTGTTTCTTCATTCTTTTGTCTACACAGCTAAGATGTTTTGAGCCAGTTCTGTTGTCATCTTTGCATACTGTTTTGCACATGACAAACACTGAGCAAATCGCAACAAGGCAAGCACAGGTACAGCCCTGGAGACATGGTGTGCAGGGGAATTACTTGGAATTGGAGACAGAGGGCTGCAGTTGAAGACTTGTCCGGAAAGTAGCAAGACTTATTTATTGGTGGCACCGGCTGGACCGGGTACCTCACAACCAACAAGCAAGAGTGTTGTGGGGAGATGACCTAAGAAAGCAAGTGTCCCACCCTTTCCTAAACTTGGCTGGGACTTTTTGCCTGCTTGAGAGCCACCTTGACCCACTGCCTCTAATTCCCCCAGCTTAGGGACTGTTCAGGGGCTGAGCTGGGCTCTTCTGGTTTCATGACGCTAATGGTTTTATCACATAGTCACCAGGAACAGACTCAGCTAACCTGGCTGTACGATATTAGGTAATGTTTTCTCTAAAACAGATCAGGATTTAGCCCCATTACAATGTGGGTGGGCTGAGGATGAGTGCAACTGGGAACTTCAATCATTTTATTGCAGCAGTACCTGAAAGTCTTGAACTGTAGACCTGGACTCCCTTGTGTTAGGCTCTAGAAGAATATAGACTGAGTAATTGCCAAGTAATAAGTCTTCTTTAGGTCTCTGTTACTGCTTGCCATCTTCCCATTTGCCCAGGAAGGCGCTCTCCATACCCTGGCCTCTTCCAGCTTTGCCATAAAAAAACACACCAGCAGTGAGGAATTCTCCAGCTCAAGGTAGAGATTGCAAATATGTTGGTTCACCCTGAGCAGCGATTCATCATCGCCAAAGAAATAAAGTACCTGGCACCTGCCACCTACCCTTGAGACTCCTTTCCTCCCAGACAGTATTTAAGAGTAAAGAGGTCATCTCACTTGTTTTCTGACAGTGAAGAATTACACGTTTGACTACAGTTTTGGAAACTGAAGTTGCAAAATTTCAGGGGTTTCCAAGATCCTCTTCCCCTGAGCCACACAGCAGGAGAGATAACATCACATTTTAGCTTACATTCCCCTTTGAGAACTTACATTTCACCTTGCTTACGCCTCTTTACAGGCCCTGCTCTCTTGTTCTCTTCTTGTGGGACAGGTAAAAATAAAGGTGTTGCTTTTTAATTAGGCATAGACCTACTTCCTGCTTGTTCTTGTTTCCTAAGAAAGGACAAAGTATTATCACTTTACTCATTTGACGGGCATGTAAATGTTTTAAAGCTTATTAGGCTGCCTAACCTTGCTTTTCCATTCCATACAGGGAAAAACATTATTTAATGAGACACTGTTGAACTGAAACTTGATTTATTTACCTCCAAATTATATGAAATACAGAGAAGAAGATTTCTTATCACTTCTGTGGTGTTTCTGACCTAGCCCATCCCATTTAAGAGGGAAATCATAAATCCATGCTGACTACTCCCGACCATCTTCATGTCCTTCACGTGTCTGGAAATGGTTTCCAGGATTAGTTGCCTTGAAGTGATGGAGCATCCATGAAGGGATGGTGCATGCCTTCTCAGGGATGCAGGTGAGGCTGACTGGCCTGTAGTTCTGTGGACTTTCCTTTTTGCCCTGAAATGTGAATATTAAGTGGTGGTCAAACACTGGAATATGTTGCCCAGAGAGGCTGTGTATTCTCCAGCTGTGAAGATATTCAAAATGCAACTGGACATGGTTCTGGGGAAACTGCTCCAGCTGACCCTGCTTGAGCAGTGGGGTTGGACTAGGGGATCTCCAGAGGTCACTTCCAACCTCAGTGATTCTGTGATTTGCTTAAACAACCTGCCCTTTAGTTAGTTGCAGCATCTCTTAAATATAGATCTTATGAAACATTAAGTATAGATGTACTTGATTAATATTTTAGCAACTGTCTTTGTTATCACATAAATATAATTCAGAAACACAATGAATTCTTATCACAATAACATGATTCAGAAACACAACGAATTAAGTGTGGAAGAATGAGCATTAAAAGTGTTCAGTGTCTTCTCAGCCATCTTTCTGGGTTTATGACATCTGTCCAGTGCATGGCTTCACGTGCCCTTTGCCCCAAAGAGGTTCCAGCTGAAATACATAACAAGACTCAGAAGAGACACATAAAAAAGCATAAGACATCAATGCAACAGTATGTGCTACCACATGATGTATATGCAACTGTATGGTACCTGCATGCCAGCAGCTTATTAGATGTGAACTGTTCTCACAGGCACCATGATGGAGATGTGCAAGGAGCCCATCTAAGTCAGAGAGGCAGAATGAGAGAAAGTACCAAGGGGCTTGCCTGAAAATTTAACAGCTTGAAAATGGCATCTAGTGTTCAACATCTCAGTCGTGAATGAAAGATGAGGAGGAGAATGGAAGAAACCTTTCAAATAGAAGATGATCCAATAGACAAAGGGGAATCAAATAACTCAACCTCATAGCACGTGCATTAAAAGGCCTTTTGTTTCCTGCTAAATCATTTAAAAGTTCAGGTGGTGGGCCATTGCATGGGTGAAGGACCTGGGTTCCTGAGAGAAAAGGGAGGGAGCGATGAGGGACAGTACTCCCTCTGCTCCCCTATGCTCTCCATGATCATTTTCCTATGCACTGCGTACTTCATGCCATGTGGCAGAGGCAAGGCTGTATATTCTTCCTTGTCCCTTTACCTTCATACTTATCTATTAGGGTATACGCTTTCCAGAGCAGGGCTTACATCTTCATAAATTTCTACTCTGTGCTTAGCACGGTGCTTCCCAGCACGGGCTGTGGTCTGCCAGTGCTGCTGTGATGAGAACAATTACTGGATCAGAGCTCACCGTCACTTCTTGCAGCAAGTGGTTGTCCAGTCCCAAAAGCAAAGCTCTTCTCTGTGTGTTGATCTGAACCTGTTCATAAGGCTTGGAAAAGGGGACTAGCAGAACAGAACGAGCCGGCCACACACTGGTGCAGTGGCACAGAGCAGCACTGATGGTTTTTGTCACTGGTGAAGGCAACAAGCCCTGCCAGAAAGCCGGTGTGGCGTCTTCAGCTGGATGTCGCAGAATAGTCGGAACCACAACAGAGGTCACCCCGGAGCGAATGATTTGAAACGTCTGGGAATTTTACTCTGGCAAACTGTCAGATTCAGCATGCATGCACAATGCGCGTAAGAGGCAACTGAGAGAGACAGATCCTTTCTGATGCGGCCATGGACCCGCTGTTGCAGTGGCCCACTGTTTTTCACAGCGATGTATCTTGTTTCTCAAAGGACCAACCTCTTCTGCCTATCTTTGTCCAGCTAAAATGCATTAATTGATGTACATATTTATCAATGTGTTCATTCACTCCTGTCTCTACAATCTCAGCTTCCCCAACTGGCATTTCTTCTCTGTTTGTTAACCCTTTACACACTGTCAAATGGGACAGGAGCTCTCTAGAGCAGCTGTCTGTTTATCTGCCAGTGTACTACTTAGTACCAGGGGATTTAATATCTTTTTTGAGCATTTCATCATAATATAAGACAAAAAAGCAATAATATTTATGCTTTTTTTATCACTGCCAACAGCTTTGCAGCAAAAAAGGGTCTTTTTAATAACATGTACTTTTTTGTAGAGTGGGTCTTATGAAATATGTCCTTGTCATTTTTCTGGGACCGTTCAGCAGCAGATGCCAGACAGGTTAATCATTATCATTTATTTGTGCAGGAAAGGTCATAAAAGTTGTCTGCAGTGAAAGCACACACTCCTCGTCGCCAAAAAGCAGATGCTGCATGAAAAGAGGCTGGAGAACCCACCTGCTCACCCTGATGTGATGCTTCTGCTTTCAGGCTAGAAGAACCTCTCCTAGGAGTCAGGAGAAAATTTATAGTCACCTTGCCCTGTTCTGTCCTTCCCCACTCCCCAGTGCAATGGCTAAGGAGGGTGTTAATTTTGGACAATCACTGAATTTTGTGATCCTACCTTTTATTCTTCAAGGGTAGGACAGCCTATCACACCCACGTAAGCCACAGCAGAACAAGCCTCAGGAAGACAGGATGGTCTCAGAAAGCAAGATAAAAACTCTGAACGTAGTCCTAGCCTTCAAAGCTACTGGGCCTCCCTGTCCTTTAATAAATCTTTAACCCAAAGCCAGCAGTGTGTTTCCACTTTGTAAACGTTAACTTTCAGGTCAAAGGGAACACAGATGCGCATGGGTTAATCACATGCTATTTCACTTCATGCTCCTTCTCCTAGTCAAAAGGAATGACTGAACTTCAAGTTGGATTGCCCACACAGCCCAGACTTTTGTTTGGTTGACCTAGTCAAGAAAGAGCGTGTGTTTTTATTTATGAGCTTGTCTTGTATTCCACATCTTTTTGAGATAAGTCCGTGGTGGTATGCTGAGAAGGAATTTTTCCTGTGCAATTTCAGTAGGTATGGAACCAGAGTTTCTGTGCATTGATAAGCCCAAGGGGCACAACAAGCTGTATCTCAGTGATATAATACCAAAGCAGGAAAGAGAAAACACATTTCTGTACTTAATGGTATTTGCAGCAGGGGTTGGCTAAGCAGCTAAACTGCCAAAGCTACATTTCACAGTCTATTTGCTGCCACAGATTAGCTCTGATCATCTAAACCAACTTCCTTACAAACATACTGGGGTACTTTTCCTCAAAGCTGTGTTAAAGCACGTCTTTCAGAAAACTACCAATTCTGCCCTGAAAAACCCCAAACAATGACAAATCTGCTTTCTTCCATTAACAATCTCAGGCATCATCACTCTCACTGTTACGGAACTACATCTAATTTCAAGATCTGTTTAGACTCGAGTCCTGAGAATCATGGTTTATTGCAGCTTTGCCTCCACAGTTGGAAAGCCCTTATGCTGTTCATATACCCAAGGTTAGTGATGAAGACTCTTCTTAACTTCTTCATTGGGTATTCTCACCTATCATAAAGAAGCATTTTCCTCATTTACTGATCCGTTGTTAGAATAAACCCACAGTACTGCAAGTTGATAATACTAAGAACAATACTTTTGGCTACATTATCAGGCCATCACTGGGTAGGAGAGCTTTGCAGTTGATTGGACGTTTGAAATTAAAGAGGATTGGGACTGATTTTGTTCTCCTTCCCCTCTCCTACCTGACACCTACCTGATGTTTTTTCCAAAACCAATGTCTGTCTGAGGACCTAACGCACAGTGCCGCAGCAAAGCACACCCTAAGGAAAGCTTTACCTCTGAGCACTTTCTGGTAACTTGCCAGCCAGCCAGTGACAGGTTCATCAATAATGATAATGGCTTTTTGTCAAAGAAAACTAGTACACTAAGCCACAGACCTGCTCAACCCTTTAAAGGAATCAAAGTAACCGGTCTCCTCGTAAGGAAAGTGAGACAGGAACATGACTTCTAATGGGAAGAGCTGACTAACAAAAGAAATAGAAGGATTAAGTTCCATTTGCTGAAAAGCAGAAGCAGGTTTTCAGTCTGTCACCTTCTTATCAACTGAGAAACGAGGATTCAAGCCCCGACTTCACTATACCTCACCAAAAAATCTATTGACTGCAGGCTACGACACAGCCCTTCATATCTCATTTGTGATAAATGGAGCATATTGCAGCTGCCTCTGCAAATATTATCAATAATGAAAATTTGCATTAAGGTTGCACCTAAAACCCCATTACTGGATAGGTTTCACGTGCTTAAAGCCAGTGCCACCTTTGCTAAAGATTGCTGCAAGCAGCAGGCAATCCTGTTGCTACAAGAACAGAAATGTATATTCAAGAACTTAAAGTTACTGCACACCTGGGTTTCCTACTTTTCTGCATGGAAATCAAGAGGAGCAGATTTGGGGGATTTTCCATATTTAGGATGTATTCATGCTTCTGACTATCCCCTCAGTCATCAAACTGGTCATAAATCAACCAGAAAGCTCTGCCGAGCCCCTTGGGAAGAGGGAAGGCTTATTGTTTATTTGCTATACATTTCACCTGTGTGCACATGGGAAGTCTAACACATCTCAAATGCACCTGCATCAGCCATCTTCACTGGCACACCTGGTACACAGCATCTGGGCATATGTTTCTGCCTGGGAAATAACACGGAGAGACTGAGTAGCTCCAGTTTAAAGGAACTGGGTAAAAGTGCTTTGATGTGAAATGTGTGTGCCTGTGACAGACACCAGAGAGACAGACAGAAGGAGAGATGTAGAGAAACAGAGAGACAGGGACATGCAGAGAGAGGTGAACAGAGAGACAGAGAGAGAAATCAAGTGGTACAGCAAGAGAGACAAAGCATGGTGGAGAGAAACAGAGAGAAAAACAGAGGAAGAAAGGGGGGAAGCAGAGGGTGGAGTGGGGGGAGCACAAAGAGAGGGGTCTTTGTGACCCCCGGTGACATGGAGGGGTCAGACAGGTGAGACATGGGAACTGGGGAGAGAAAGGGGGATAGAAATTGGGAGAAAGGGAGCTGGAGGGACAGAAAAAGGGAAGCATGGGTAGGCACAGGCAAGACAGACAGAAGGGTCACAGAGGGCATGGGGGGGAGCGGAGGAAAGAAAGGTGAACCACATAGATGGAGGAGTGAAGTGTGGCACAGGGAAAGTGTTCAGTGCCGCAGCCCCAAAATTGGAGGTGAACCTCTTCTGGGCAGCTGAAACAGATGAGAGATGCAAACAGCAATGCAACTGACTCCGGCTGCTCACATACTCCTGGTTCTGATGAGAAGCTAGAACTTCCTTTGAAAATAAATGTACATCATCAACGTACATGACTCCATTACACATCACCTTGTCCTAAGAGGAAAAATTATACATAACTGTGGTTATCTGCTGAAATCTAAACAAGTAAGATACTTAATCTGGACTGGAGACCTACATGCATCCAAATAGCTAAGATGTTGGATTAACAACATTACATTAACACAGGTGTTAAGACAACCACTACATTCAAGCCTGTGATCCAAAAAACAAACAGGGTTTGGCTGGACAATGAATATTTGGGAGAAAGATCAACACAGGGTTTTTTAGTGACAATTTAAAACTTATGTTCAGACATTCTGAGATAGAAGTAAAGCAGAAGCATGGAAGGGATGGGGCAGTGCATAAGGGTAAAGTCAATGAAAAGAACTGGGACGGTCATTCCACATCACCCACTGGATCCTGACATTTGATATACACCACAGGAGGTGTGAGATATTCCTGCTCTATACACAAAAACAATATGGGTACAACCAAGGTATGGTGCTAAACTGGTGGCACTTGTGTATGGAGCCACTATTTCTGATTAAAATAAAGATGCACCTAATCCCACACTACACCTAGTCAGCAGGTTAATGGTGCCTGCAACAGCTTCTGCCAATTCCCATGGTCTGTCTTATTTATCAGTCCATTCTGCCTCCGCATGACGTTTAGGAAAAGAGAAGCTACCACTCCAAACAAAAACTGTATGGAACTATTTCAAGAGAGCTACGGTGTGTGCCAGTCATGTAAATGTGAAACTACAAAACAGGGATACTGCAATTATCCAAATCCCGAGCATGGAAAACCCCTCAAATTTCAGGATTATATTTAAATGTAACTGGAATATGCTAATATCCTTAACTCGTCCCTGTTGAAATACTAGAAGAAGATGGAGAAACCCACACAGTTGTTTTACAAAGCAATCTATTCTGATTGGGGAACACAAACACTAAAGCACTGTAATCCTGGTCAGACAGGTCTGCAACCATTTTTCAGGGCTACTGATGGAGAACAGCACAGAAATTTAGCCTTTACCCTGTAGAATTATAACCAAATGACAGCTACCAAAAGGATTTCAGTGTATTAAACCTAACTATTGAAGTTAAATGATTTGTTTACATAGGACAGAGTTAAGGTTGGCGATACCAGAATATTGTGACAACACAAACAGCTCGGAACAATTCTGGTACTCATTTTCTTCAAGTTAAACATCAAGACTAAAATTAAAATTAATTAATTCCCAGTGTACTGAAAGTGCTACAATTTGATAAACAGATACATCAGAGCCTTGCCTCCAGGAAAGCCTCCTTCACTTTGCAGATAGGACAGTGAGACTGACCATGAAGTCACTTGTCAGACCACACAGCAGGTCAATTCAAGAGTGGACGGGGTTATCCTGGGACAGGTTTTATGGCTTCCAGCTGGATGATTGAGTCCAGACAGACTTAGCTGAGCCTAGAGCAGGAGCCACAGCCTCAAGCAAACTTCTCTCTCAATCTGCTAACTTTCTACCGTGCTAACTTTCACGTGCTCTACTTTTCGTCAGTACTATTCTCTTTATCTTGTGTTCCTCCTACCACACCAGTATCTTTTTCTAATTTGCTCCTAAATCCTGATTGTCATCACCTTCAGCGTCCCACTGATGCATAGGAACTATGCATTCTCTCCTCTTCCTGGAGCGTGAACTGACCTTCACAAGATCTCTCTTATGTTTATTCTTTGTGGAGCCTCAGGAGTGGAATGCACAAATACCAGTAAACTGCCACTAGGGCTTAAGCCACCCTACAGCATGCTGAGCAATGTTCCTTTTTTGATTAATTGAAGAGGGCTGTTTAGGATAGTTGCTTCCTCCACATCAAAGACCTGTACAACCATTGCTTCATGCAGCATCCTAAACTAAATGGCCTCCCTGACTCTACACCACTTCCAATTCTCCTAAAGAAGCCATAGGGTGAAGGAAGAAATAGGCCTAGTTTGCTTGTTCTGCTCTGCAGTTCCTTGGTAACTGGAGGGAGCCCAGATCTGATTACCCTAAGACAGCACCTGACCTTGAGAAAATAATTCCAGCTTTCATTGTCAAAGGAGCAGAGAGGGACATTGGTGCTGTCATGAGCTGCATAGCTCAGACATGGGTTATCTGCTATGAATATTTTGGTACCTTATTTTCCCTGGTCGTAAAGTAAATGTAAACGACTAACCTATTTTGTACAGGCATCTAAAAACTCACTGCACTCATGTTTGCAAATGCTCCAAGACCTTTCTGGAAATGACCTAAGGAAAAGCAAAGTAACCATATTTTTAATAAG